>JASTWR010001622.1:0-38151 GCA_030770355.1 Harpagoxenus sublaevis | reverse complement strand
TATCTCTTCTTTCATATTTTTATTATAACTGTGTAACAAACTTCCAAACAACGTATGTTTATATATTTATTTCTTAACTATGGCCATACATATTATAATTTGATTGTTAAACCTGGAACTTATTGTGTGTATATAGAATTGTATAAATAAGTTCTAACGCTACAAAAAATATCTATCATTTTAATATTTATCATCAGTTTTGGAACACTGTATATTTACTGTTAAACTATGTAACTATGTAAAATTATTATTTATTGCTTATCGTATTTCTTGTAGACATGGAGAGACTGGAAATCTAATACCTTAAAAAAGGTGGCAAGGCACAAGCAATATATGATGGGGACAGGTGGCGGATCACCAAAAGATTTGCAATTATCTGCAACAGAGGATGCCTTAATAAAGTTTTTAACACCAGATGCTAGTGGTTTAAGAGATATTCCAGAAGGTGGATTTACAGATGTAATGCCAAGTAATGATTATAATAAAACTCTCAGTTCATGTACTTCATCATATAACATTGAAGAAAAACAAGACGAAACAGAAGATATATTTTTAAATGATATTTCCAATGATGAACTACATTTGGAATCATATGAAGCGCATTCTCCTATTCAACAAAATAAGCAGCATATGGAATCAGTATCTATGTTATCATCAAATACTAATGTGCAGAATATACGCAATATACATGTAAAACAGAGAAAGCGTAGTATTGAGACAAATACAAAAGTGAAGAAATATGATGAAACATTTGCTTCATCATTACATAACGTACAGAATTTACAGCAAAATAAGGAAAATTGGGTATGCATACAAGATCCTTTTTAGACACGCGTTATAGTATTATTTCTTTTTATAAGTATGGATTAATATAGATTTAATTTTATTGGATTTTATTTAATTATTTATAGGAACAAGATAGTAAAACTTGTGAAACAACAATTTCTTTGAATGATACAGAGAAATATATTACAAAAGAGAAATATATTACAAAACGTTCAGAAGGTATACCAAATTTTTTAATAAAATATATCTAAATATTATTTTGTAATTACTTTTTATATTATTTAGGTGCAAAAAAACCAAGGCTTATGGCAACAGCAATTAACTTATTAGAAAAGAAATCAACTTCATCTGAGAATATTAAACAAGAAATGTTGGATTTGAAAAAAAAAAGTTAGCATTGAAAAGAGAAGAAGTAAATACCTTTAAAGCAATGTTGCAGCAATTACAAAATATGAATGACAACGTGACATATTTGCGAGAAGACTTATTTGGACAATACCTGACAACAGATGTTCAAGAGGTTCAAGAGGTTGAGAGGTTCAAGAGAGTTGTCTCTCTCCTTAAACCAAAGATGCATCTTCAATTCTGTGATGTATGCATACATTATTATTTTTCCTTTGTATTGATTATTATTTTTACTTATATACTACAGTCTATTTAGTTAAAGTATTAAGTATATGTTATTTGGTTTGCTCGTTTTTTTAGTTTATTTGATTTACATTAATGAAATCAAACACAGAACACGAAAACTGGAGAGTAGTCTAATGCATATTATATTTTTGTAAAACACAAAGTCAAATATGTGATATCTATTACTGTGATCACATCTTGAGTTTAAGTTAGATGAGACTGAGTGTTACAATTTATTACTCCAGTAATATATTTCTATATGCTTAACAAAGTTTGATATTCTAAGATACATTAGAAATAATATTATACGTTGCATATTATAATTAAAGAGAATAGTCTTATGCATAAATATTTTTGTTAAACACAACGTCAGATATGTGATATCCATTACTGTGATCATATCTTGAGCTTAAGTTAGATGAGACTGAGATTGTTGAGATGTATGACTTCAGTCAATTCATACATTTTTATATGCTTAATAAAGTTTATTGATATTCTAGATACATTAAAAATAAAGTATACGTTACATATTATTAATGAAATAAATATTACTTTAAATATTCTGTTTGTATTACAAATGTATATTAAGAATCTTATTACTAAACAATCTGTACAGCAGTATATGCATACGTATGTTTAAAATAAAAAACTATTCAAAATACCATCTAACAATATTTCTTCGTATTTGTTCAGCATCATTTCATAACATCATTACATGGTATTGGTGCTTCTTGATCTATGTCCTCTAAGTACATTTTATTTGGTGGAATTCTCCATTTTACAGCAATATTGTGTAGAACACAACATGCATTTACAATATGAGCTAAAAAAAGAAATACGATAATAAATACTAAAAAAACATTTTTATTTTATAGAGAAAATTATGCTTAATATACCTGCAAATTCTGGCTGATAATGCAATGCCCTTTCTTTTCGTAAACATCGCCATCGGCCTTTTAAAATACCTATACATCTTTCCACAGCACATCGTGCTGTTGTTATATGTTGTGTATATCTAAATTCTGGAGATCCCATAGGTGCATTTAAGATTGGTTTTAACAGAAAAGGCATAAGCGGATATGCAGAATCTCCTATAACAAATATTAAAACGCATAATTTTATAATATTAAATCATAAAAATAAGTAAATCTATTAAATAATACTATGTAAACATATAAGTCAATAATATATTATTAGCCATACCTATAAGCCATGAACCTCTTTCGCCTGCTTCCTACTGTCTTTCTAAGTAATGGAACAAACGCGAAGAACGAAAAACTCTCGAGTCATGCGTCCTTCTTCCATGCATCGCATTTACTGCTAATATTTCATTGCTGTATGAGGACACCTAATATAGAAAGTTATAAATATAAATTATTGTATTTCTATTTGTAATAACATCGCATTTATTATTATTACTAAGCATTTCTTATCGTTCTTATCGTACACATTATCTTTACTTTATATGTTATATTATTTTATACGTACAAGCATCACATTTAAGGAATGATATAACTTCCTATTAATAAATAAATGTTCTCGCTCAGTTTGTGGAGGGAAAGATAGCAATATGACTCCCATCAATAGCTCCAATCACTCCTGGAAATCCAGTTTTCTCGAAAAATCTGATATTAAAGATGAAATATTAGATTTCAACAATTTTTATATAAATATAATAAACTTCATGTGTATTGTTCATATACTTACTCTTCTTTAATTTGTTGTTTTCTTCCATCTGATGTTGGAAACTTAATCCATTGTCCCATAATTCTGTTAAATGCATTTATTGTAGCATGAATAGAAACGGAGATTGACGTTTGACTCATGCATGACAAAAAATCCTGCCCGACTTTCCTTTGGTAAGAACCGGATGCGAGAAAATGAAGTGTTGCAAATATCTAAAATTATAACAATTAAAATATGAATAAAATAGAAAAAAAAATTAGAAAGCTATACTTACTTGTAAATGTTGAGGAATTGCTGTTGTTCTTATTGGAACTGGCATAAAATTTATTAATTCTTCTATTAGTTGTAGAGTTGCTACCTTGGGCAATCTTAACATATATAAATATTGTATAATGTATATATGTGTAACATAATAACAATAAAATATATAATATAAGATTATTAAAAATACATATAAATAAATTTCTCCGTTTATGTGTAAATTGTACATAAATATGTTGCATATAAGTTATATATTATGATACACGTATATGTAAAGTATGTATTAATTATTCTGCATACGCGTGTAATTGTAATATATAACATTACAATATATATAAAATTGTAATATATAACAAAATATAATTTGCTTTTATCTAACCTATACAGTTTGAGAAATGAACTGTCTGGGATATCAAACGGATTTTGAGTATCCCTTAACCTTCTTCTTATTAGATTTAAATTATTTTGTCCGCTCCTTATTCATATTTCTTTCTTCTTCTTCTTCTTCTTCCATCAATAACAAAGCAACATAATCCATCTTTTAGCGTCTGTTTTCTATTGCTGACTGACTGCACCAATATTTTCGACCTGTTTTCGACACAATTTGGCGTTATTCGACACAAAATTTCTTGTCGAGTAATCTCACGTGAAATATCCCGTACTTTCACTATGGTGAAACTTACCCAATCAAGAAAATGCTCACTTTTGTCATTTTCACTAGGTTTCGAGATACACAATCGACCCCCTGACAATAGACGACGAACGGCGTAAATTTAAGAACTGACGGTGCGCCGTGGAGACTCAGTGTTAGTCGAACGGTTTTCCCGACATGTCTATGACATTCACGCTGACCGGGAAGAGCAGCATCCTCGCGGTGCCCTACTTTCCCGCCGTAGATTTGAGCGACGGTGACTACGAGCTCGGTCTAACGGTTTTTTGAGACTTATCACACGATACCAAACGTGAATTCTTCGAATAATAAATTTTACTTCGACGAGGATGACACGGAAATTACGATACCCGAGGGATCGTACGAGATAGGAGCGATACACGAGTTTTTGAAACGCGCTGTTTCACGGAAACGCCCGCGACGCGTAGCTCCTTCCATCAGCAATCGTACATCGGTCGTAGATATCGCGCAAGAGGAGACCGCTCGCGCGAATGGCGACGAGGGCGATGATGACAACGCGGAGTACGAGGATGATGAGGCTGTAAAATATCCGATAGTGCTCCGTGCTAATTACAACACGATGAAAAGTGAGATCAATTGCGCTTTCAGAGTAAACTTTAGCAAACCAAACAATATTGGATCACTGCTGGGATTCTCGTCGAAGCGTATATTGCAGCCTGGAAAATGGCACCGATCGGACCTACCGATTAATATCATCAATATAAACATTATCCGCGTAGAGTGTAACGTGACCGCGGGTGCGTACAGCAACGGCAAACCCGTTCACACGATACACGAATTTTCTCCGAGCGTGCCACCAGGATATAAGATATCGGAAACACCGGCGCAGATCATTTACCTGCCAATCATCGCACGGAGCATTACTGATCTAACGGTACGCATCGTGGATCAGGACGGACGATTGCTCGACTTTCGAGGCGAAGAGATCACCGTCAGATTGCACGTACGACGGCGACAGCGATAACGCGCGTGAGTGTGCGCGACATATATGAGATGCTCGTGTTGAACGACTCGGAGCACACGAGAGATAACACTATTTACACTACGGTAGCGGTCAACGATATCGTTCGATCATTGTCATCACCAGCGTTAGGCTACGCTACAAATATGAGAAAGAAACTCACAGCGTCGAACGTTAAATTCTTACAATCTTTGGGATTCGCGGTGCGAAATATCTGAGGAATCATGACCGATATCCTTAACATTGGAAGCGAGCCGGTCTTTGACGATCGCATCGTCAAGATCGAGACTCACACGTACAACGCGTACGCCAACACAACGTTCGAGTATAGCGATGAGATACGAATACCCATACAACAGCAGGATCTGTATACGTTGCCGTGCGAAAGTTTTCTCTACGTCGAAGGAATATTGGCGGTGAACAGAGTAGACGGTGAACCCGATAACGTGGTATTGGCGAATAATGCCGTCGCATTCTTGTTCGATGAGATTCGATACGAACTCGACGGTGTGGAGATTGATCGTAACAGAAACGTAGGAATAACAACAACGCTCAAGAATTACGCGTCGCTGTCTTTGGGCGCGAGTACGATTCTGAAAAACGCTGGCTGGGATATGCTCAATAACGCTGACATCACTTCTACGCGAAGAAACTTTACTTTTCACGTACCGCTCAGCATGCTACTGGGACTTTGCGAGGATTACAAACGCGTGGTGATCAACGCGCGTCATGAATTGATCTTGATACGATCGCGCAATGATAACAATTCCCTAGTGGGAAATCCGACGTTGAATCCTGCTATCAACGTACTCAAGATACAATGGCGAATGCCTCACGTGTTGCTGAACGAAATCAACAAACTGTCGATGCTGCGCGCCTTGGAAAACGGACGATATCTGAATATGAGTTTCCGTTCGTGGGATCTGTACGAGTATCCCCTGTTGCAAAACACGACCAAGCACTCATGGGCTATCAAGACCGCGACTCAGCTCGAAAAACCGCGATACGTCATCTTTGCTCTGCAGACGGGTCGGAAGAATGTTATGACCAGAGAAATAACAACGTTCGATCATTGCAAATTGACCAACGTGAAACTTTATTTAAACTCTGAATTCTATCCGTACGATGATATGAATTTGGATTTTAGTAAAAACAGATGGGCGATTCTGTACGATATGTATGCACGTTTCAGTAGAGCGTATTACGGACGCGAGCACGTCCAGCCGTGTCTCGATGTCCCGAATTTTCTACAATACGCTCCAATAGTGGTCATCAATTGCTCTCGACAAAACGAATCCGTCAAAAATGCCACCGTTGATGTCAGAATAGAATTCGATTGTATGGAGAATGTACCGCCGAATACCTCAGCGTACTGTCTCATCATACACGATCGCGTTATTCAGTACAACCCGTTGACCAACGTGGTGCGCAAAATTGTCTGAGCGTTCGCGGCAACGTCGAAGAAATTTTTTCCAATACAATAAAAAAGAGGGGGGAGCAGGGTATAAATCAAAAGTGTCGCGAGACGTCTGCATATTTGCGTGTCATTCTTCTCGAGTAACGCATCAAAGAGAAATCTTATGTCCGTACCAACGTTCGTGGACCTGCAAGGTTTCCTCGTCGGAATGAAATTTGTCGTGAAGGAGGTGGCGGTGCTGCGAAAGGGGACCGTTCTGGCGCATTACATCTTTGAACGCCCCATGCCGTGGAATCTCCTCATGAATTCCGACAAATCATGTGCTACCTGGTTGATCAAAAATCATCATGGATTACGATGGAACGACGGAAACGTGCCGTACAGCATGGTGAAACATCTAATTACATCGGCCGTGCTTGGTATGGAAGAGGATGATGATAATGACGACGAAACGCCGCCGACTCTCGTGTACGTCAAGGGAATCCAAAAACGCGAATGGCTGGTGGATCTGCTCGAAAATTTTGCGAGAAAGAAAATGATCATCGAGACTCTGGATGCTGATTACGAAGACATCGACTCTTTGAACAATATGGATGCCGCTAATACTGTGCGATGCGGAAAACATACGAAGAATTGCGCGTTGCAAAACGTATTTAAAATATTTAACTGGTGGTCGAAACACGAGAAAGAAGTGGAATCTTTTTATACAACTTATAAAAATAAATAAATAAATTATACATATATGTACATTACAATGTTTTATTTTATATCTCCTTTCCCATCTACTTCGCATGAATATATATGTAAAAGAAAAATAAAGCCTTTCTTCAGGTCACGATGTATGACTTTATTTTCCACTCGAGCGATATACGCAACGTTCGCCTGAACATCGGCGCTCGCTCGCTTCTGTAGTGCTTTGTTTACAAGCGTGAAAGATGAACCGACATGCCCATCCTAAACTACGATATTTGACTCTTCGTAGAAAGAATCACGGCGCCATTCGGTTATGGTGTCTCGTATTTACAGATCGAGCGAGCGTTCTAGCGGGTTTCTTGCAGCAGTTACGCCTCAGTCTGCAACAGTCGCTCGCCGGTTATATACGCAAGTCGTTCGCGGTGACAGTTTTTTTTGTCAGTTTTTGTGAGTGTGATAGTGTGTGTGTCGAGGGTCTGAGCCGCGGGTGTCATGTACGTAATTACCTCTCCTATAAAGTATAAAGTATGTTTCTTGATCGTGTTGCAATACGATTAAGAACAGGTACTTGATAGGAGACGTAATTACGTAGTACCCGCTGGAGTACCCGGCGCTGAATATTATTATTATCGGGAGAGTTGTCGCGGCCGTTGCCTAAGCTGAGGGGTGTGATAGCAGTGGATTATTACAAGGTGCGAAAAAAAACGTTATGGCACCTCGTATGGGCACGGGGTCGGACCCCGAGATTGTCCCGTTCTTCGGGGTGCCGCCAGAGGCCGAACAATTCATAGAAGAGCCACAACCACAAGTGGACTTGTTACCACCACGGGGCATAGACGTTCATATCCGAGCGCTAACGTACGTTCGGGAACTAGAACATTACGAACGTACGTTAGTGCGACGCCCGGGACGCATTGCGGCCAACGACCCCGACAATGACGAACTCGTCACACGGTTGGTTGCGGCAGGCCTGCGACCCCCGTTTCGAGTCGCTGGCCGTGGTTGGGGTCATTTCGGCCATCGCGCCCTTTGTTAGTGAGATTGCCCGCTTGCTTGTAATAGGGGTCCCGCAGGCAGTTGGTCGTGGTCGTGGCCGTGATCTTGGTGGCGGTGGTGGTGGTGGTGGTGGTGGTGGTGGTGGTGGTGGTGGACACGGTCGAGGCCGCGGTGGTGGCGGTAATGCTGGTCAAGGTCAAGGTGGCGGTAATGCTGGTCAAGGTCAAGGTGGTGGCATAGGCCGCGCTGAGGGGATAAGACGACTGCTGCAAAGATTGCAGCTCGAGCGTCACCCCGTCGGGCGCGGACACGGGCATCCCCCCCCAAATTAAGGTAAGAACGAGCGGGAGCGCGAACGGCGACGCTGGCGGGCGGGCGGGCGAGTTGAGAGAGCCGTCGGCGCGGGCGGCGCGGGCGGCGCGGGCGGCGCGGGCGGGCGGCGGCGGCGGCGGCGGCGGCGGCGCGGCGGGCCCTACCCCTAACGCGGTACACCTCCCCCGCGCGGACCCTACGCGACACCCCTCCCCGCGCGGACCCTACGCGACACCCCTCCCCCGCGGACCCTACGCGGCACCCCTCCCCCGCGCGGACCCTACGCGACTCTAACGCGGCACCCCTCCCCCGCGTCACGTCAACACCCCTCACCCTCCTTTGTAATATGAGACGCCGCCTGTGCCGTCGTCCACCTCGCCCTCGGTTCCCCCCCCCCCGCCCCTCACCCCCCCTCATTGCCCCTATGGGTCGGAACCGGGATACTATCCCTACTCGTACAGCCCCGCGTACTGTACCCGCCTCGCGCTAACATAGCATACGCCTAATCGCTTCGCGTGCCGCACACGCCTCGCACCACTCTCAGGTGTTTTCCCGAATTCTGTAAATAAAGCACCGCCTACTTATACGCGCTACTTGTCTTCTCGCGACGCCCCTCGCGGGCCATCGACCGCGCTACTTTCACTTTTCGCGACGCCCCCGCGGGCCATCGACCGCGCCCATCGACCGCGATACAAAAGCGTCCCGTCAACTACCGCCGTAGGCCGATCCCGCGAATCGGGGAAACTATCGCGCATCGCCTTGCGATCACCTCACGCGCAAATTATAAAGCGAACGCACACTTGTAACAACAACGCGACAGTTCTATAAATTGTAAAAGCGATACCGAGGCTGTCGCCTCATTTCAATATTGTAAATCTAACCATCTCAGTTTATAATAAACCTTCAGTCAATTATAAGATATCGTTATCTCGTCTCTTCCTCCGCGCCTCTTTCTCGACCCTGACCAGCCGCGAGCTAAGATCCGAGCATCGGGAGAACAGGTTGTTTTATGGCGCCCGAACAGGGACTCGAACCCTGGACCCTCAGTTTTATGGCGCCCGAACAGGGACCTGACTGTTAGGAAGAGACGTCCGCGGAAACAGTATAATGCATAGAGAATATTACCGTCTTAATAAAATCGAATTAAGTAACGAACTCCGGAAATACGGTCTAGACACCGAAGGCAGCATCGACGTACTCCGACAGAGATTACGCCAATATTTTGACGAGCACCCCGAGATGTTCGCGAATACCGCGTCAAACGAAGCCCTCCTCGGGTCCGCGCCCGCGATCACTGGAATACCCGCAACACCGTTAGAAAACGCGCCTGTAATAGAATCCGCCCCCGCGTCAACGCACATCATGAATCAAATGCGTAAGTGGGGCTTACATTTTGACGGAAAGAACCCGTGGGCCTTCCTGGAACGTATCGACGAGTTAAGGGCCGCGTACGAATTCTCCGACGCACACTGGCTACGAGGCCTACCCGAATTACTCAGGGGAGAGGTGCACTTGGACACGGTACATTTGGACACCGTTCAATTGGACACGATCATTTGGACACGATCTATTGGACACCGTTCGTTTGGACACCGTTCATTTGGACACCGTTTATATGGACACCGTTCATTTGAACACGAAAATACGCGACTTGTGCACTTGGACACGAAAATGAGCGACCTGTGCACTCGGACACGAGAATGCGCGGCCTGTGCAGTTGGACACGAGAATACGCGACCTGTTTACTTGGACACGAAAATGCGCGACCAGTTCACTTGGACACGAAAATACGCGGCCTGTGCAGTTGGACACGAAAATGAACGACCTGTGCACTTGGACACGAGAATGCGCGACCTGTTCACTTGGACACGAAAATGCGCGGCCTGTGCATTTGGACACGAAATATTAAGCGAGGTCCACCCTGCCTACCGGCGGAGGGGGTGCAAGGGGGGGCCTTCGGCCCCCCTCCCGCACCCCCTCCCCGCGTGTGTGTGTGTGTGTGTGTACACCATGTGGCTGCGACATATTTATCATCGAAAGTTATTTCGCATTTTCGTGTCCAAGTGAACAGGTCGCGCATTTTCGTGTCCAAGTGAACAGGTCGCGCATTTTCGTGTCCAAGTGAACAGGTCGCGTATTCTCGTGTCCAAGTGCACAGGTCGTTCATTTTCGTGTCCAAGTGCACAAGTCGCCTATTCTCGTGTCCAACTGCACAGGCCGCGCATTTTCGTGTCCAAGTGAACATTTCGCGCATTCTCGGGTCCAAGTGCACAGGTCGCGTATTTTCGTGTCCAAATGAACGGTGTCCATATAAACGGTGTCCAAATGAACGGTGTTCTAACGAACGGTGTCCAATAGATCGTGTCCATATGACCGTGTCCAAATAAACTGTGTCCAAATGTACCGTGTCCAAGTGCAGGCCTCTCATTACTCAGGGGGGACGCACTCCTCTGGTGCCGGAATAACCGCGAGAGCTGGGATAGCTGGGCCGATTTTATATCCGACTTTAAAGATACGTTTTTACCGCGACGTTACCGGCTTCAACTCATAAACGAAATCCGCGACCGAGTACAGAAGGAGGGGGAACCATATGTCAAGTACGCGACACATATGTTAGCGCTTATGCGTCGGGCGGGTGGATATTCTCCCGAGGAGCAAGTCGAGCAACTCTACGAGAATCTCCATCCTGATTACCAGAATCGGATCTGGCGGAGCGACGTGCGCAATCCCCGGGATCTCCAACAACGCGCGGGCGAATTTGAGAGACTCCAAGTCAATCGCAAAAAGCGAACTCCCGCGAAAATCGCGGATACGCCGATAGCCGCCGCCGCGTACAATCGCAGTGAATGTTGTTGGAGATGCAAACAACGCGGACACACGCGTTTCGATTGCCGTCGCCCCGCCCAGAAATTTTGCTCACAATGCGGCAAGGATGGCGTTCTTACCAAGGACTGCCACCCGTCGCCGGGAAACGGAACCGGGACCGCGGACACGCCGGCCGTCCCCCGGTCCTCACAGTAAAATTTACGCCCCGGCCGCACTTAACAGTACGCGTAAGCAACCGTCCGCTCAACGCGCTTTTAGACACCGGGTCCGAGGCGTCCTTTGCTAACGTACATACCGCCCAGCTCGCGCAGACTCTCGGTTTTCCGATAACACCGGAGGAGGGGGAGGTCCAACTAGCTAACGGCCATCACATTAGGCTGCCCGGTCGCGTCCGTTTGCCAATCCTCGCCGACGAACGACTAATTTGGCATACATTTCGGATAATGCCGAACTTAAGAAGCGCGCTACTCTTCGGAATAGATTTTTTGGCCAAGCTAGGCCACTCGATACCGGTCCCGGGACCCCCGGACGCGTCCAATTCAACACCGGCTACCGCAACGACCGAAGGGATAGTCCCGCGCACGCCCGAGGAGGAAAAACGGCTTCAGCAATTCTTACGAAAAGAGCTACCATTGTTCGATCAAATCGCCGGCCCCACTGACCGAACCGAGCATCATATTCGCGTAAAAAATAACGTACGCCCAATTAAACAGCGTTACCGCCCGCGAAATCCAGCCATGCAGGCTATCATCGACACCGAGGTCGATAAAATGATAAAGGACGGAATCATTGAGCGTTCGCACAGCGCATGGAGCTCCCCTGTCGTCGTGGTCCGCAAGAAGGACGGGGGGCATATCGATTTTGCATTGACTTCCGCGCGGTTAACAACGCGACCGAAATTAAATTACGCGGGGCAAAATATCTTACAACGCTCGATCTGAAAAACGGATATTGGCAAGTGCCCCTCACGCCGTCGAGTCAACCAGTCACCGCATTCACGGTACCCGGGAAAGGACTATTTCAGTTTAAAGTCATGCCGTTCGGTCTCCACTCCGCCCCCGCGACGTTTCAGCGCCTATTAGACACCGTTCTCGGCCCCGAACTTGAGCCTCACGTGTTTGTCTACCTCGACGATATAATTATTATCAGTGAAACCTTCGCCCAGCATATACAGCTGTTACGCGAGGTATTCCGACGACTCCGCGCCGCGAATTTAAAATTAAATCCGGATAAATGCCGATTTTGTGTCGACCGACTACGGTACCTCGGACACGTGGTCGACCGCGAAGGGCTTCGTACCGACCCAGAGAAAACGCGAGCAATCACTCGATGGGAACGGCCTCAAAGCGTGAAGGATATTCGCCGGTTTCTAGGAGTAGCCTCGTGGTACAGGCGCTTTATTAAAGATTTCGCGACCGTCGCCGCGCCTCTCACCGTGTTAACCCAGAAAAACGCTCGTTTTAACTGGGGGGCAGACGAAGACGCCGCGTTCGAGCAACTCAAAAAGACGCTCACCACCGCGCCGGTTCTCGCTTGTCCGGACTTCTCGCGGCGTTTTATCTTGCAGACTGACGCCAGCACCTCCGGCCTCGGGGCCGTACTTACGCAGAATTTCCCGGAGGGGGAGAGGGTAATCGCCTACGCAAGTCGGACACTAAATACCGCCGAAAGAAATTACAGCGCGACCGAGCTCGAGTGCCTTGCCGTAATTTGGGGGATCCGACGGATGCGCGACTACCTGGAGGGATACCCGTTTACGGTCATCACCGACCACCAGTCCCTCCGGTGGTTGCAAAAGCTGGACGCCCCTACCGAGAGACTAGGACGCTGGGCATTCGAGCTCCAGCAGTTCGATCTAGAAATAAAATATCGAAAAGGAACATTGAATCAAGTCGCGGACGCTCTCTCGCGCCAACCCGTGGCCGCCGCGATCGCCGAACCTCCGCGTTGCCGCTGGTACCAACGAACGCTTCGCGCCGTGCAAAACGCCCCTCGCGACTTCCCGGACTACGATATCAGGGACGGGAAATTGTTCCGCCATGTGCTCCACGAACTTGATTTCAAGGAAGTTCCCGCCGACGGTCAGTGGAAAGAGTGCGTGGCGAAAAATATGCGACCGGAAGTTCTCCGCCGAAACCACGACGCGCCCACCACCGGACATCTCGGCATCGCGAAAACGATTTCCCGCATTGCACAATTATACTACTGGCCCGGTATGTTCAGAGACATTGCGCGTTACGTTCGAAGCTGCCCGAAGTGTCTCAGACACAAGGTCGCGCAAACCCGGCCGGCCGGTACGTTACACGCGACCGCTGTTGCTCGCCCGTGGCAACAAGTAACGTTGGATCTCGTCGGACCCTTGCCCCGCTCGTCGAAGGGGCATCATGGGTCCTGACGATGCAAGACCGCTTCACCAAGTGGTTGGAAATGCGCCCCCTGCGCCGCGCCACCGCCGGCGCCGTCACGACAAACATTTCGGAAGCCGTGATCGCCACGGATGCCCGGAAGTAATCCTGTCCGACAACGGGATCCAATTACGATCCGCGCAACTGGAGAAAATGCTCGCCGCGCACAATGTTCGACACGCCTACACGCCTGTACACGCGCCGCATTGCAACCCGGTGGAGCGCACAAATCGAGTAGTCAAAACAATGATCTCTCAATATGTAGATAAAAATCACCGAAATTGGGATGAACGGCTCACCGGGTTGCAATTCGCGTATAATACCGCCCGACATGAGGCCACGGGCTATACGCCCGCCTACTTAAATTTCGGCCGCGAGCTCGTATCCCCGCTTAACCGCGACGCCGCCCCGAATATCGCCGCTCCCCCACCAGATGTAAGACGCCGGCACCTCGAGGAAGCCTACGAGCTCACGCGAATTCATCTCGCACGTGCTTTTCAGAAACAGCAAAAGTATTACAATTTACGGCGCCGCCCGTGAACGCCGAAAATAGGGGAGTGGGTATGGAAACGCGAGTACCCACTCTCCAACAAAGCCGCCGCGTCTAACGCGAAACTTGCGCCCAACTTCCGAGGCCCCCTCGAGGTGCGACGAATCGTATCCCCTGTAATCGTGGATCTACGAGATCGCGGCGGAAAATGGATTCGTCATATCCACGTGCAAGACCTGAAAACCTGCGCCAGCCGCCCCACCAGCCGGAGAGGACGATGACACGAGCAGCTCCGAAAACAATGACGACGAAGACAACGAAAAGCCCGTCGACGGCGAGGAAAGTAACGACTCCGATACAGAAAACAATAATACAAACACGGAGAACAGTGACGATAATAATAAGACGCTCACCGAGGACGATGATGAGACAAAAAAGCGATAAATATCAACACCCCCTCCAGCCAGAAAATTCACGACAATATCGATAGAAACTCCAGACAGACCACCGAGAGACTCAGATAGACAGCAACCGTCGCAATGAGCACACCAGCGAAGAACACTGTCGAGCAAGATATCATCGAGGAAATCAACGCTCTATTGGCTGAACCAGTAGAGTATGATCCGGAGAATCCGGACTTCGGCGCAACGTGGACGCGACTTTTCAAGCCCGGAACTGTCGCAACCGCCGCCGCCGTTACCGAGGCAGCCGTACGACCACCGGCGAAGAAAAGCATTCCCGTCGTGGGATGCCGACTGCAACGATCGGACCAGCAACAGCGGCAGAAGCTAAGCTGGTTGACATCACCACCGCCGCCGCTGCCAAAGCAAAGAAAAGTCGCAGCCAAACCGACGACCAAGCCTACGGTCCCGAGCGTAGCCACGACCGCCTGGCCAGCTCCAACCGTGCCAATGGCCCTGATCATGCCCCCAGCAAGCGCCACGACCACCACCACCAACACGGGACAGCCGGAAGTTCTCCTGGCCAAGGGTCCAGAGCCGCATCCACCGATCCAGGTGCAAGTGGAGCCCGGGCACGTCGTCCTTGTGCCACACTTCGCCGCTCACGTGTCCCGCCATTATAAGGCGAGATCCCGAGGACAACGGTGGCATATTAGGTTTAACCGAACCGGCACCGTACGGAGTATCCGGCGTATGGAGTAAAAGCGCCATTTTCGCGCTATTTATAGTACATATAGATATAAGCGCGATTAGTTGTAAGTCATTATTAGAAATAAGAAAAGCGGTTACTATTAATCATAAATACTATGCGAAATACATGCGGTTAGATATAAGAATAAAGATAATCAGTTTAAGATATATATAATGCTGCATATATTTCCTTTGTTATTAAAAACGATAAAGACGACATGCCATATTAGTTTATTTTGACGGAGCATCACAGATGACACGCTATAAGGTCAAGGGCCAGCGTGCATAAAAGTTTGTACGTGCCATATAAAATAAAAGGTTATTTTACAAGAGAAAAAGTATCCGAAATTTCCCTGCTTCCATGCATGAATGATAGGTGTAAGTAGGATAGAAGCGCGAACGAGAGAGACGGTCGAGTAACGCGAGAAACGATCAACGGTAACAAAGAATCCTAAATACGATAATTGAGAGACGCGACCGCGTTCGAGAACAAGAGAGCGCGTTGCATTAAACGACAAGCCATCGACCCGCGACGCGTAATCGGCGGCGCGCAGCAAATTCTTAGCGCAGAGTAGAAATGTACGATTCGGCGTGCCAAACGGGTTGCACGCCATGTCTGAGGAAGACCGAAAGCGAGATTCACTTGACCGGAAGTGTGCACACCGAATTCCCTGCGCAGCTTATTAATTCAAACGGCGACTTGAGAAACGCCTTGAGAGGGACCCTATGAACATCCCCGAGGAGGGCCCAGGGTCATCCGGTGGGCGCACGCCAAATTCGATGCGCGGCCTTATCATTGGAACCGAGGTGTCCAGGAGGCACGTGGGTAATCCGGGTACACTACTCGACCGACGGGACGGTCAGCGAGGCAGCGCGTAGGAAGTTACGTGCGCGCGGATCAAGGATCACGGCTAACGATAATATTCCATTCGCGTGATTGGTAGAAGCATAAGAGACTCAATAATGTTAGCAAAAATCAATTAACAAGGGCGCGCAGCTAACTTCATGCGACAGGGCCACGCACACGCTCAGCCATGCGAAAGGCACTCGGGCAGGCGTGAGACACGTCACCATGCCAGCGATTTAGGGATGCGTGCAGCGCGCACAGAATTCGATGCGACCGATCGATAATCAATAAATTGGATTAAAAGAGAGCATGAAGATACGCGAGCAAAGCGTAGAGTAATATTGCAAGTTCATCGCGGAGTCGCTCTTCGAGATTTGTGCGAGCTACAAAGAAAGCGTGATTTCAATATAGATGTAGGAATAGCGTAATCCGTTTATTAGCAGATAATTGTAACATGGAAGCACGGACGAAATATTAATCATGAACAAGTAACGTAAGCGATATATGGCATATCGAAAATTTATATCTCTACATGAAAGCTTTCAGAACGCAGGAAACGAGCAGCGAGCTGGAAACTTTCAACGAAAACAACTTTTTGTATCCTTGGAATGCGAGCGCTCCGACAAACATGTTTTCGTGAAACGGACATCGGAATGCGAGAGCTTCGGGAGTAGGGATAGCTCCGAAAACATGTTTACGCGAAACGGACCGTGGAATGCGAGTGCTCCGGAGTAGGGGATACCGGAGCGCAGACGCGAACGACTTCGACGGGGATTACGGAGCGAATATCGAGGTCTTCTATCCGGGAGAGTCCTAGCGTGCGGACGTGCTAGAGTCTCTCTACTTAAAACCGGAAATAACCCGCGAGCGAGGCGTGATATCGCTAACGAGTGAACAACCGCGAATCGAGATAACGCGAGTTGTAAGATTAATAACATCCTTTATCGAACATTTGAGAACATTAATTATCAACGTTTCACGTGTATGTGAAAACGGAGCAGTGCGGCGATCGATAATTACGTGCGACAGTTTCGCGTACTTTGAGCACATATCGACGTGCGCATATAATAAAATAGCGTTAGCAAGTTGCGACGAACCACGAGTTATAGTCGCATTGATAATTAATAACATTCCAGCGAACGACTAAAAGCCGGCGCGTATATCCGGCCAGCCTACGTGGCAACGGGCGGCCATTTTGTGAGCGCTAACGCGTATCCATATTGTGTAATCTGAAATAGAAATAAATTCAGTGTTAAAAGCAGAGCACAGTGTCTGTGAATATAAAGTTATTTTCCTGTGAAATACTTCCCTGAAGTTAAATCGGTTGACACGGGGTCCTTGAAACCCCTGTCCAACGACGATCCGACGATCCAGCGGCGACGGCGTTCCTGTGGCGGCGGCGATCCAGAGGCGGCGGCGATCCAGTGGGCAGCGAGGTCCATCCGGCATCCGAGGGGAACCTGAAACAGAGAAAAGCAGAATTAATATAAAAGCAGTCTACGAAAGGTCTGTGGACATTATACTTACCTTCTCGGTTACACACGGTTAAACCGAGTGGCGACCGTTGATATAACGAAATCAGAAACAGTGAGTCGTGATAAAATCACTTTCCGCCTGGTTAGGGTACCTAAAAAACACACTGCGAGAAATAGGTAGTCACCTTACCGAAGGGTGGTGTAGGGTCAGGTCGAACGTTCGGTCACAGCCCTATAGAGACGGTAAAACGCGAAGCGTAGGCATACAAACACGCACGAGAATCTGCAGGTCATCGAGAAAACCAACACGGTCATTGCGGTGGCCAATTTGCTCTGGTTTTCACGTGTGAAATCAGTATATAAAAGTTAACTCTGCTTAACTACCGACGTAGCGCGCGATTTCTAGAATTCAAGCGAATACCTTACATGGCGACCGTGACAGGACGTGTACTAGCTTAATTGTATGCCTACGTCACGTAAAGTTCTAAAGAATAAAATAAAGAATATAAAGCGTCTGTCACGTTCTTCCATTCCGTGTACTTACATACACGGTCATTTATGGCGACCGTGACAGGACGTGTATTAGCCTAATTGTACGTCTATGCAGAACGAAATACCGAATAGGAACATCACCTGTCACGTTCTCACGTTTTTGTTCGAAAACCTGCAAACGGCAAAATTAGCAATTGTGACGAAAAGCGTATAAGTGTTGTAATTAATAGAGACGTTATCGAAAAACGTGCGTAGACAGAAAGCGCAAATCCGAAAATTTAGATACGGTGTAAAAAATCGCGTAATTAAACTTGCGAACGCTCTATAAAATTTTTTTTTAAATAAAATTAAAATTGAGATTAGCGAATATAGTCACATTGAGATTGCGATTAGATAGGAAAATTAAATCAATAGAATAGATATCTGGTTATCCGAAGAGGCGAATGCCTGCTAAAAGAGGTAGCCGAGATAGAGGAAACAGTGTACCACGAGTCGGCAAAATGGCGACCGTGGGCAGAAGTCCAATAGCGGCAAATACGCGATCGCAAAGCGCGTCACGTACAGATGTCCGAGCGGATGAAGAAAATACATTTGCGTTACCCCGAGAAACGCAAAAGGAAAATTTATTAGATGTCGGTAATCAAGGAAACTTCCATGCCATAAATTTGAGTCGCAAACGCGAAAGAGACGATGCATTTGACGAAGAGAGAAAACAAATGCTCGATCATATACAATTATTATCTAATGAATTAGAGTCGTTAAGGAGAGAAGTACGTGAGCGTCGTGAATCCGTCGTGTCAAAGAATACGGATCGCAGTCTACCGCCGAATATCTTCGACGCGCAAAACGTAGACGAGCGACCGTACAGCAGCGAGAGAGCGACAGAGACAGCGTTACAAGTAGTTCCGATGCAAGCAAGACTTCCGAGAGGAGGATGGATTAAGAATCCATTTGATGAAATAACATATAGCGGAAAAACCGACAAACAGAATCCCATTAGATTTATTGAAAAATTTGAAAAGTTAGCAAAATATGAAGGCGTCACCGAAGACGAACAGTTATTTTACTTTGGTAGATGTATGAAAGGAGCAGCTCGTCAATGGCACGAGCTTCAGACAGCGGATAATATAGATGAAATGAAAAATTTATTTAAACATTTTTGGAGTTGCCAAGCACAGATGAGATTTGGACAGAGAATATATTTCGGTAAATTTAAACCGGGAGAAAGTTCAATGACAGATTACGCGTTGAATTTAGCACGACAAGCTAAGACACTGATACCACCCCAATGTTGGATGAAGAAATTGTTCAAACTATAAGAGAACATTTCGATTCAGATGTAGCCCGAGAATTAAGGCCATCAGTTGTAAAAAATGTGAATGACATGATTACAATGTTAGACACAATTGAAAATGAAAGAGAGACGCGAAAATTGCGCTCAGATGCGCGAAGATCGCACGAGAAGCCACAAAGTCGTCCAAATATAAGTCAGAATAAAGAGGATAGAAATGTAAATCGATATAACGTAAATGCCAAATACAGCGATAATCGTTTCAACAATTTCGTCAGGAAAGACAGGGCGAATTACTCGTCCTTCAACAAGTCTAAAGGATGGCGAAAAACGGAGTCGCCAAAGGCTAAACGAAAAGATGGAATAGATATTGTGGAGATGCCTGATAGCGATGACGCGGACGGCAAGGCAAAGGTTACGAGATATACTCGAGACAGAGATGATTGGAAAAAGCGTGAATATGACAAAAACGAATATAGATACAAGAAACAAGAGAAGCCAGAGGACCGCGGAAGAAAAGTCGCGGCAATCACGGCGAAGAATGAAGAAAAGGTCAATGACGACGCAGTCAGTACAACGTCGGATGAGACGGAGAAAAACTACTGTGCGTTGACGAAAGCAATGAAGAAATCTGAGGATCAAAATCCGATTAATATTATAAGAACAAAGGAGATAATACAAAATCTAGATCAAGATATGGAAGAAGCCCAGTCTAAGAATCTAAAAGGGGCAGATGTGCCGATGATTGAGATGAAGTTTTGAGTGTGCACTACTAAAGCGTTAATAGACACAGGTGCACAGATTACAGCGATTACCAGAAATCTCCATAAACAGTTGGAAGAGAATGGAGTACCGATGGAAGTATTACCAATTAAAAGATTCAGATTGAGGGGTGCTTTTGCAGAGAGAGGATCTACAGTCGCGAGTAAAGCGAGATTAATATTTAAATATAAAGAAGAAAAATACTCATACGAATTTTTCATTGTTGAAAACTTAGCGTATGACGTAGTACTTGGGATAGATTTTCTCATTAAATATAGAATGCAGTTAGCATGTGACGAGGAAATTGACATAAAATTTCGAAAAGCAATGGATCCAGAGATTGCGATTCATATAATTAGAAAAGATGAGGCAGAAATTAAGTTACAAGAGATCTTAGACAAACATGAGAAAATGTTTGATGGCAAGATAGGCAAAGTTAATCATTATCAGCATAGAATTGAGATGAATTTAAATAAGCCATTTAAGAAGAAAACTTACCCGATTCCAGAGATTCACATGGACAGAGTAAGAGATTACATAAAGGAGTTGGAAAGAAAAGGGATAATTTCTAAGAGAGCTACTCAATATGTCAATCCGTTGGTCGTGGTGATCAAGAAAAATGGAGATATTCGTTTGTGTCTCGATGCTCGAGAATTGAACAAACACATGACGAATGACCATGCACAACCTCCAACGATAGAAGAAGTATTCAGACGAGTAGGCAAGAAGAAATACTTTACAACATTGGACATTACTAATGCATTTTGGCAGACCGTTAGAAGTGAATTCACAACAATTCACAGGATTTCTGTTTGATGGACAGACATACGTTTTCAAACGTATGCCATTCGGCTTAAAGACAGCAGGAGCATCATTCACAAGAGTTATGGACAATGCTCTAGGTGTCAACGACTTTACAACAATTTATCTAGATGACGTCTTAATTTCATCAGAGACGTTAGAAGAACATATCTATCACATAGACTTGGTCTTAACAAAATTAGAAGCAGTAGGTTTCAAGTTAAATAGAGACAAATGCGAATTCTTAGGACATACATTTAGTGAAATAAAAGCCGAGATAAATGAGGAGAAAAGAGCTACGGTAGCGAGTTTTGAGAAACCGCGTAGAAAGAAAGATGTTCAGTCATTCCTAGGATTAGTCAACTGGGATAGGCAATTTATTAAGAACTTAGCTAGATTAACTAGACCACTTACTAAAAAAGGGCCAGAAATTCACCTGGACCAATGAGCATCAGAGTGCGTTTAATGAAATAAAAACAGCGTTGAAGAAGCACCAGATTTATATTTAATTAGAAAAGGATATAAATTCGGAATCTTTGTTGATGCAGCTAGAACTGGACTAGGAGCTAGATTGTATCAGTATAAAGAAGGATCAGAGGAGAAAGAGACTGTAGCATATGCGAGCAGAAGCTTAAAAGGCGCAGAGTTAAATTACACTATAACAGAGTTAGAATGCCTAGCGCTTGTATGGGCGCTAAGAAAATGGCATACGCTACTGTTAGGGCGTCATATCCGTGTTCACACCGATCACCAGCTTTGAAATTCTTGAGCACATGCGTACAGAACAACGGTAGAATCGCGAGATGGTTCGCGTTTCTACGAGAATTCGAATTAGAAATACATCATTTACCGGGAAAAGAAAACAACATTGCTGATACACTTTCCCGACAGAAGTTAATATCACCAGATGAGAAACAAATTGCGATGATAGAAAATGCATATCACGGCGCGAATACGACGAATTGGATTAAAATTATTAAAATTGCGCAACAGACAGACGAGAGATTGCAACAAGCGGCGATCAATAACCCTAACGAGATCTATGAGAGAGAGGGAATTATGCGAGTTAGATATCCTGATGGAGATAGGATAGTATTACCGCGAAAAATTACATGGCGGATAACAAAGTTAGCACACGAACTGTTGATACACTTTGGAACTGACAAAGTGATAGATTTTATGAAGTGGTATTTTCACGGATTTAATTTTGCGAGAATAGCGCGAGACGTAGTAGCATCATGCGTAACGTGTCAAGCGACAAAATTCTATACGAGAGCGGTGGTAGGGACGCAATATTACCAGCTTCCCGATGCACCGGGAGACACGTTGTCAGTAGATTTGTTTGGACCGTTACCACGAACAGAGCAAGGATTTAGGTACGTATTGGTTATCATGGACCAATTTTCTAAGTATGTAAAATTATATCCGATACCAGATCAGAGTTTAAATACGATCATAGAAAAATTAGAGAGTGAATTCTTCGCAGAGATAGGGATACCAAAAACGATTTTGACAGATAACGCGGGTCAATTCTTAACCCGACGATGGGAAAGATTTGCGTATAACAAAGGATTCGAGATACGTAGAACAACGCCTTATAATCCGCAATCAAACCCAGTAGAGAGAGTGATGCGCGAGTTAGGTAAGATAATGCGCGCGTATAGTAGCCATAGACACCAAGCGTGGAGCAGAATAGTACACCGGGCGGAAAGAGTGTTGAACAGAACGACTCACTTCATCGACCGGATACACGCCAAGCGAGCTTCACGACGGCGAAAACGGACATTTAGCAACCATTAATCCAGCACTGATCCCACTCGAGAATAATAACATAACATGGGAGCAGAAGATCGAGGGAGCCAAACAACGACTCGAGCGAGCAGCAAGAAAGAGAAAGATACAAGCCGATAAACACGGCACGGCAGAGTATCGCGAGGGACAAATAGTTTGGGTCAAGCAACACCGATTATCCGACGCAAGCAAAGAGCGCATCGGTAAATTGTACCCGGTGTATGAAGGTCCTTATCGCATAAGAAGTATAATAAGACCAAACGCTTATCTCATCGAGAAGATGGACGGCCAGGTAGTGTGTGCGGCGAATGCGCGGAATCTAAAACCGCATCGCGACGCGCAGCTCCGAGAAGAGTCCCAACCCGAAGATGCCAGCGATGACGGGGAGTCCATCGACGAGGAAGAGATAATAGATCACCCTGTAGAAAATGACGGGGAGAGAGAAGATCAAGAAATATTACAGGACGAAGCGTCAACAGTCCTACGAAAATGAGGATAATGACGGAGAGGATATGAACAACGATGATGATCCATGGAGACAAGAGGAGGAGAGAATTTTCCGTGAAGCCGAGAACGAGAGTCTATACGCCGAAGATAGCGTGAATGACGGGGAGTACGAGCGGCACGAAATATTAGCCGATCGAGAAGAAAACAGGAATGAAATAATAAATTTAAATGACGATGATCAAGATAGATCACAATCACCAATCGCAGAAAGGTCAATGGAAATACAAGATCATAGCGAAGGAGAAGACGTAATAAGTATCCGGAGTAGTAGCAGCGATTTCCGATGGTTGAACATGATAAAAGTTATGTCAGAAGATGACGAAAACGAGGTTTCCAACGACGAATCCTACGGACACCTGAAAAAGGAAAAACAAGAGTTAGTAGAGATCAAAACGGAAGAAGCTGATACTTACCGATGACGAAGATACCCCGATGGTGACGATACCTGAAAATAATATAAAAATGTCAGAGATGACGGGGAGCGATGAGCAGCTACGTATGACGGATCAAAGCGAGAACAATGCGAGCGAATGCAGTAAAATTAAAGGCAAACCTGCGGTAATCCATGATACCCAATGGATGAGAAAAAACTGCGAGGAAGACGGCCAATTAGCAGAAGCGAGCATAAATATGCTTGAGATTCCGCTACAAGTTGCAGAAACACCGAAAAGATACATTCGCGTAAAACCGCGCGAGAAAAGGAGAGTGAGATTCCTATTTACAAGAGACGAGGATAGCAGCGAAACAAGTCCTGAAATTCGAAATTTGCGTAAAGGCGCGAAGCTGAGAGAGAGAAGAGCGACGGAGAGCCAATCGCATGCGAGGACGCGCTCAGCCAATCAGAGCGCACCGCGCGTTGCGAGTCGGCCAGGCGAGAGTAGCGAAGGGATATGGCGAATAGCGAGTGGCAGGCATACCAGCGGAAGAAGATCGCGAGTCGAACGGAAGACGCCATTCGAGTCACCGTTACGAGCGAACGTCACGCGAGTGCGATACGCAAAACAGTTAAGTGCGAAAAAAGTGACTGCGAAACGTAATACGCCGATAAGATCCATGGGCGATATAGTACGAGGCGAGCGCGACGAGGCGTTAATGAAGGTGCAGCGCATGCAACGTCGGCTCGCGAATAGACAGCAGAACCTGCATACGTTGCAGATGCTCAGACGATATCTCGGATCGTTGCCGGAAGTCGAAGAGTGCGACTCGGAGACCGAGTACAACGATCAACAGGCCAACATCCAGGCGATCGAGGAGATCGGCCGATGCGAGATAGCGCGCGGACGAGAGGTGCACTTCGTGCGTGACGAGGCGAACATGGAGACCATCGCCAACGTGAGTCTTGCGATTTCCACGCAGCGACGAGTCGAAAGGGCATTTAGAATCACGCTAGATTTTCGCGACGGCGAGATGACGACGACCACCACGGCGTTGCCCGGCGAGCCGAGAGTACAGAGGTGTTGCTCTCCCGACGAACCGGACGACGGAGGAGCGAGCCCTTCCGGTGTGCGAGAGAGAGCGCCATCGCGAGCATCCGGACAGAGCATCGGGATCCAAGCGGACCTCTCCTGCCTAAACTTATATGGGCAAAGAGACCCAGCCGTTTACCAGAGGACCAAATTCCGACCCGAAAAACTAGGTCCGTACGGGTTGGAGATCGAGGAGCGATCATCGTCCGAGGAAGCGGAGACGGTCGTGGTGAGCCCACCGAGGGAGCAAAGTCAGCAGACCCTACAAGAGCCATCCCCGGTTGAGCCGAAGGATTCACGGCGACAATCGCCAATGTCGACAGGCTCGAACGACGGCACCAACAAAGACGCCGACGACGACGCGGAGGTAGATTCGGGTCACGAGGGGACACAAGAGGCACCCGAGTGCGTGGATCTCGAGAGCGACCACGACGACACGAGAGAGCAGATGTACCGCGTATGCGACAAGCGGCCAAGGACGCGAGGGCGAAGAATCGTAAAATCGTCGAGGAGATGAACGAGGATACGAGGAAGCGGCGCACCTTGGAGAGAGCAGCCTTGCGGGCACGGACGGAGCCCAAACGCAAAAGGAGCTCCGGCTCGGGTGTATCACCCTCCCCGGACCTGACGGGGAGAGTGAAACCGTCTGTTTCAGGTCTACCGTCCGAGACACCGGCGGCTGCATCAGGGACATCGACGAACGCGGGGCAGCCACGAGTGATAGAGGATCAGGCGCCAAGATTGAAGGTGCGGCTCGAACGGGCCAAAGGAGCGGCGCCCGAGACCGGCGGGAGCGACAAGTCGGCCAAGGAGGACCAGCGGCAGCAGGAAAAGGACACCGCCCCACGTCCTCCAAAACACCCTGGCGCAAAGCATAATTAATGTGATCCCAAAACCCAGCGTATTTCTATGTAGTTATATATATATAAGCGCGTAATAGTATATCGTAGGTTAAGATAGATAATAAGTTTGATACTCGCGAGCGCAACGCGAATGACACCATATACATATATATATATGCGGCAATAAAAACCAAAGGTGTAGTTTAGCATTAAGGTTCGCGTGCGCACATAGATTGAGAGTTTTGCAATAAATAGCATTTATTTCATTAAAAGACAAATATACATGAATAATCTCCTCACCTTCCCCGTTTCCATACGCGTATTGCAATCAACATACAATAAATATGCGATAGAGTTAAATCAAATCAGAACATACGGAATTAAGATATTGATAACGCAAAATACTTGTTCAGGCGCACTTTGAAACGTGCGATATATAGATTCGCGAAGTAGAGTCGATGACGCGCAACGGATTCATAACGCGGACGAGAGATTGATCGAGTTTCGAGTCAAGAAAGCTACATGGCGTGCCCGGAACACATATCTAAAGAGATCCGATTGACCGGAAGTGCGCGCACCCAACTGCTTGTGCGGCGGAAGGAGACGAATGTCGGCATGACGAATGAGCTAATTGGGGCCCAAATAGCATCCCCGATAGGGTCCCAACGCGATCGGACGGACGCGTGCAAAATTAGATGCGCGGCCTTATACCACGAAACCGAGGCATCCGGAGTAATCAGGGGTGACCCGAGAACACTTCCGTATCGAACGCGAAGTCGAGATAGCAACGCGTAAGGAGTTACATGCGCGCGGGTCAAAGGTCATATAGACCATAATTATTGCAGTCAGGAGATCGACAGAAGTCCGATCAACGTGACAAAAGTTAATAGATTCCTACTATAGCGGCGCGCAGCTAACTTCGTGCGCGAAGGTCACAGGCGTGCAGGGGCATATGCGGCGTGCTCGGGCGAATACGACAAGCGCACTAATGCAATCAGAATTGCGATCCATGCGGCGCGTACGAAAATCAGTGCGACAAATTAACTGATTACGAAACGCAATTTAGGACCGTGCAGAAGCACCCGAATAGCGCTATAGAACGAAAGCGAGTAGATTCGCGCGGCGGTTCGCGAGATTCATGCGCGCGCTAATCAGCAAACGAAATTAGCGACAGCAAGACGAAATAATTGCTCGAACACCTGTAAATTGGAAACGTGGAAGGCAATAGCATTTGCGAAGCGAATATTATCGTCGAAAAGCGAACGACGAGATATAGCGAATATTTCAGATTCTGTAAGTAGAGACTTTCAGAACGCGGAAATACGCATTTGAAGGTCTCTACAGAAAAACAACTTTTGTAAACGACCATCGGAATGCGAGCGGTCCGACAAACATGTTTTCGTGAAACGGACATCGGAATGCGAGAGCTTCGGAGTAGGGATAGCTCCGAAAACATGTTTACGCGAAACGGACATCGAAATGCGAGTGTTCCGGAGTAGGGGATACCGACGCGCAGACGCGAACGGCTCCGACAACGATTACGGAGCAGAGATCTGGGTCTTCTATCCGGGAGAGTCCTAGCGTGCGGACGTGCTAGTGTCTCTCTATTATAAAACCGGAGATAACTCGCGAGCGAGGCGTGATATCGCTAACGAGTGAACAACCGCGAATCGAGATAACGCGAGTTGTAGTAATTAATAACATCTTTATTGAACATTAATTAACAACGATTCACGTGTAAGTGAAATCGGAGTAGTGCGGCGATCGATAATTACGCGCGACAATTTTGAGCGGATATCGACGTGCGCGAACATTAATTTGCTTTAGCGAGTTGCGACGAACCACGAGTTATAATCGCATTAACAATTAATAACATTCCAGCGTACGACTAAAAGCCGGCGCGTATATCCGGCCAGCCTACGTGGCAACGGGCGGCCATTTTGTGAGCGCTAACGCGTATTATCCGTATTGTGTAATCTGAAATAGAAATAAATTCAGTGTTAAACGCAGAGCAAAGTCTGTGAATATGAAATTATTTTCCTGTGAAATACTTCCCTGAAATTAAATAGGTTGACACGGGGTCCTTGAAATCCCTGTCCAGCGACGATCCGACGATCCAGCGGCGACGGCGTTTTATAGGCGGCGGCGATCCAGCGACGGCGGTGATCCAGTGGGCAGCGGGGTCCATCCGGCATCCGAGGGGAACCTGAAACAGAGAAAAGAAGAATTAATTCAAAATCAATCTACGAAAGGTCTGTGGACAATATACTTACCTTCTCGGTTATACACGGTTAAACCGAGTGGCGACCGTTGATAAAAACGAATCTGAAACAGTGAGTCGTGAGAAAATTACTTTCCGCCTGGTTAGGGTACCTAAAATAACATATAGCGAGAAATAGGTAGTCACCTTGCAGCCGACGGGTGTCCCGCCGACTGCACCGGTTCGAGCGGACTACACGGAAAAAAAATGACTTTGCAATAGTAGCTAAATTTCAGTGGCTGAATCAAACTTAGCTCTAAGAGCTACCGCCTTAGTAATCATAGCTAAACTCTGGCTATTACAGGAAAAAGACATTAAGTGCAGCGTACAAATTTATTAGCTGAAATCAAAAGCATATCTTAGCACAAGCAGCTAAAAAGTTGCAGTCGTGCCTAAATTTCTTACCATGCACAAACATCGTCTTTAGTAGCAAAAATTTGTTGCTATAGTAGCTAAGTGCAAATAGCGAATAAATTTAGCTTGGACAGCAACAGTATTAGCTGTCCCTATAATAAGGACACATTTTAGCTGTCACAGCTATATTTTAGCTCCTGCTGCTAATCCTTTTTTTCCGTGTAGCGGATGAGCGGAGGAGCCCACCAGGAGGTACCAGGCTCATCTTCGGCCCGTCACGAGTCAACGGAGAGTCCCAGGGTCGTTCTGCAGAGAATGGCGGAACAGCAGCGGCAGGATCCTCCTCAGACGCTTAGGATCTTCGCGGACGGCGAGACCGTCATCGGAGAAAAGGACATCGCCCTATGCCTTCCAAAAACCCGATAATTTAGAAAAATAACGATTACTTTTTTTTTTATTATTTATGATTTTTTATATTTTGCTTTTGTCTTGATGACATTGTAACCCCAGTCCCAGCGGATTTATGTCACTAGGCGTAGGATTAAGCGATAACAGCGTTTAAATAAATTACGAAGCCAAAGAAGTGTATTCTAGAGTAAGAAATAAAAGTTTTGTGCGATAAGAAATGAGTACATTCGATAAATATAATATGGCGAAGAAATACACGAGAATCAAATAAAATGAATAAAGTTGCGCCCAGATTAAGTTGTTTTCAGGTACACGAGGCCTACGTATGCAGAAAACCGCGAAAAATTGAGAAATGTAAGAGTTTCGCGAAACAGCCAATCAGAGATGAGTTATCTTGGCAATACCGCTGAAAATCATTATTATCGACATCTAACGATTCCATGGGCCAATAGTGATCGAATTGGCCCAACTTTAGTCGAAATAGCGTAATTTCACTTTGAATGCGATCCGGGAAGACCGGGAAGCGATTTCGGCCAATCCGGTGGCCGGAAGGCAAATTTCGGGATTTTCATGGATAAACGCAAGTTGTGGTGTCAGATCGGTCAAGAGGGCTCAGGGGTGGCCGGATAGAGAAAAAAAGAACACTCTCGGTGGTCGAATGACGGAAATACGCGAACTCGCCATGATTGGTCGTTTCGGGCGATAGACGATCCGGAGCGATAGTCGTATGGAATTGCGCGGATTTAGGGCATTTCCAGCAAAATCTGACGGCCAGATTTGGAAATGGGTCAACGACGTCTTTCCCGAGCATTCTTTGACGTGATTGGTCCGATCGGGTCCCTAGGGACAATTTTGGGCAATATCGGCCGGGGAACGGCAAAACGAGTCAAATTTGATTATTTCCGGCCAAATCAGCATCGGGAAACACGACGGAGACTTCTGCGTCGCGATAGAGCCGTTGCATCGCGAGATATGCGTCGGCGCATGCGCTATACAAAAAACAGGCTTCTGATGCATCTAGGTGCACAATCGGTTATATGCGACCGTAGGATTGACAGGCGAGCGCAAAATAGGCGTTTGCATAAAAATTTGCAAACGTTTGTTCATAATCACCGTACTTCGGCACACAGATATTGTAAATGGAGAATTCTGGAATTATCGATTAAATCGGTTATTGCGCGTCAAATAAATAGTAAGCGTTCCGGAATTTTCAATATCACGCTGTTTTCGCGTGCGTGACGACGCGAGCAGGAATATTGCGTCAGCCAGGAGGGATGGCTGGCAACACTGCGCATGCGCGCGATCTTGCTTGCGCCGTTACGGAGCAGGACTCGAGGTCTTCTCCCGGGAGCACTCGTGGCGTACGGACCAGAGATGCCAATGGTGCTGTTTTGCCCGCTGCCTGCTCGCATGGTGGGGACACGCACACAGCTGACGGTGCCGTGTACGTGTGCGCTGGTCGCTCGGCGGCGGCTCGGCGCGGCTCGGTCAGCTTCGGGCGGGTAGAAGAGCGCAGACATACACTCGGATGTCTCGTTCTTCCCCGAAAGCCGATTCGTACACGAGCTGCCGAAATTTTCTCTTATCCGTCTCGCTTCTCTTACGCGCTGCGTTCCGTTCAACTTCAAAAATTAATATCTCTGGTTATATTTGTCGTAGTGAAAGCTTTAAAAAAGCGTTTTAAAGCTAAGGAGACAATCTTTTTGAAAAAAATAGTTTAAGTTACAAGAAATTGCAAATTTTAATTGTTATAAGCAATTAAAATGTTTAATTAATTTTTTCACTAAAAAGTACATTTTTCCAAATTTTTTAAATAATGCTAGTTTATTCTCTACTTCATTCTGAAAGTACACATATTTTTTATTATATGAAGAAACGATGGATTCTATTTTTTATACAACTTTAATGACTGAAATGCCGTGCCGTGCTCGCGTTAATTGCTTATAACAATTGGAATGTGCAATTTCTTGTAACTTAAACTATTTATTTCAAAAAGATTGTCTCCTTAGCTTGGAATTGCTTTTATAAGAATCTCTCTATGACAAATATAACCATAGATATTAATTTGTGAAGTTGACGACTTCTTCATTTTTTCGAAAATTGTATTGCTTTAATTGCTTGCAACTTTTGCAAAAATATATATATATTTTGGACAAATAAAAAATACGTATCTGTTTTTTTTACGTATTATATATTTCATGTAAATAAAGTTTCCCAGATAGCACAGCTGATCTTTATGAATTCAAAAAGATCTGAATCTGATTTTTATAAATTCATAAAGATAAGCTGTGCTATCTGGGTTCACAATCGATTTAAAAAAATACGAGGTCATTAATTTATTATTGTGTAAATGAAGTATTTTATATGACACTATTCATTTTTGCGTATCTCCTTTATTTTATTAAAGTTTTTATTAGACTCTGCGCGTATCTTAAAGCTATTTAATTCTTTTATTTGTATTATTGAAATAATCTGAATAATTTTAAGAAATAAAATTAATATTATTAGTAACATAAGTAAAATAAATAAAGTAAATATAATAATAAAATTCGTTGTTACTCACGTATCTTTCATTTACGTGCGTGTATCTTACTCATTTACTTCTAATCTTTAACAATTGTTATTTATAACCTTATCTCTTAACTAATTTTGCCCAGTTGCTATGCAGTATTTTTGTATATTAAGAGAAATCAGTAATACTAGATAGTAACTCTGCTCGGGTATTTAGTTAAACTGTACAAATTTCTACCAAGGTAAGGACGTATTTTTTAAAAGGGTATAGCAAGATAAGGGGGGAATCTAGCGGCCCCTAAACAAAATTATTTTGGACTAGGGGCATTTTTAAAGATATAATAATTGATAACATTATCTGAGAAGATTTTCTTATATCTTCCTCGCCCCATTTCCGGAATATCATAAAAAACGTATTTTTTACTTTTTTTCTGCCGCTATTATATAGATATCAAGATGAGGTTGGTCTCATATTATAAATAATTTAAGGCATTATGAAACATACGTTTTTCTTTAGAATTTTCCAGGCCAAAACTCGACTTGCAGAATCGTTTAAAATATTCAAGAAAATTTTTTGCACGCTTCGAGGTAAAACCTTGAAGATTGAAAAAAATTTAGAATATATGTTACATGAGAGACTATTTTCCCAATTTTTTCCAGATTTTTTCAAACGCGGCACAATATTTTTAAAAAATTAAAACTTATTCTTTTTATAGTTCCGTAATAATAAAGTAAAATCAATAAATACATAGCTTTATTTAACTACAATAATATTGTTTTAATTTACTTCAATATTTGTGTTATCAATGATAAAGATAATAGTTGTCATCTAAGCAGTTTCTAAGTTGATAATTTACAAACCAATTAGCCTGCTTAATTATGTAAGTAAAGGAATAAGAATTCTCAAAGGCTTACTTATAAGTGAATGATTATTTACATATTTATTATAAATTACAATTTTATGTTTACTTTAAAAACTATAAGATTTATCAAGAAGAATTATTTGACCAAACTGACTGACTTGACTGAACTGACGTTTAATGTCGTAGTATTACATTAATTCAAAGTCGACGTTTCGACACTGGTTTTGTGTCCTTATCAAGAGTTTGCTGTAACAATGAAATTATGTTACATAAAAAATAAAACGCACAAGGAACAAAGAGCGAAGAAAGAAAGACAATATATGTATACCTGTCACATAGTAAAAATTAACATTAACGTCAAGTCAGTCAGAGTTTGGTCAAATAATTCTTCTTGATAAATCTTATAGTTTTTAAAGTAAACATAAAATTGTAATTTATAATAAATATGTAAATAATCATTCACTTATAAGTAAGCCTTTGAGAATTCTTATTCCTTTACTTACATAATTAAGCAGGCTAATTGGTTTGTAAATTATCAACTTAGAAACTGCTTAGATGACAACTATTATCTTTATCATTGATAACACAAATATTGAAGTAAATTAAAACAATATTATTGTAGTTAAATAAAGCTATGTATTTATTGATTTTACTTTATTATTACGGAACTATAAAAAGAATAAGTTTTAATTTTTTAAAATATTGTGCCGCGTTTGAAAAAATCTGGAAAAAATTGGGAAAATAGTCTCTCATGTAACATATATTCTAAATTTTTTTCAATTTTCAAGGTTTCACCTCGAAGCGTGCAAAAAATTTTCTTGAATATTTTAAACGATTCTGCAAGTCGAGTTTTGGCCTGAAAAATTCTAAAGAAAAACGTATGTTTCATAATGCCTTAAATTATTTATAATATGAGACCAACCTCATCTTGATATCTATATAATAGCGGCAGAAAAAAAGTAAAAAATACGTTTTTTATGATATTCCGGAAATGGGGCGAGGAAGATATAAGAAAATCTTCTCAGATAATGTTATCAATTATTATATCTTTAAAAATGCCCCTAGTCCAAAATAATTTTGTTTAGGGGCCGCTAGATTCCCCCCTTATCTTGCTATACCCTTTTAAAAAATACGTCCTTACCTTGGTAGAAATTTGTACAGTTTAACTAAATACCCGAGCAGAGTTACTATCTAGTATTACTGATTTCTCTTAATATACAAAAATACTGCATAGCAACTGGGCAAAATTAGTTAAGAGATAAGGTTATAAATAACAATTGTTAAAGATTAGAAGTAAATGAGTAAGATACACGCACGTAAATGAAAGATACGTGAGTAACAACGAATTTTATTATTATATTTACTTTATTTATTTTACTTATGTTACTAATAATATTAATTTTATTTCTTAAAATTATTCAGATTATTTCAATAATACAAATAAAAGAATTAAATAGCTTTAAGATACGCGCAGAGTCTAATAAAAACTTTAATAAAATAAAGGAGATACGCAAAAATGAATAGTGTCATATAAAATACTTCATTTACACAATAATAAATTAATGACCTCGTATTTTTTTAAATCGATTGTGAACCCAGATAGCACAGCTTATCTTTATGAATTTATAAAAATCAGATTCAGATCTTTTTGAATTCATAAAGATCAGCTGTGCTATCTGGGAAACTTTATTTACATGAAATATATAATACGTAAAAAAAACAGATACGTATTTTTTATTTGTCCAAAATATATATATATTTTGCAAAAGTTGCAAGCAATTAAAGCAATACAATTTTCGAAAAAATGAAGAAGTCGTCAACTTCACAAATTAATATCTATGGTTATATTTGTCATAGAGAGATTCTTATAAAAGCAATTCCAAGCTAAGGAGACAATCTTTTTGAAATAAATAGTTTAAGTTACAAGAAATTGCACATTCCAATTGTTATAAGCAATTAACGCGAGCACGGCACGGCATTTCAGTCATTAAAGTTGTATAAAAAATAGAATCCATCGTTTCTTCATATAATAAAAAATATGTGTACTTTCAGAATGAAGTAGAGAATAAACTAGCATTATTTAAAAAATTTGGAAAAATGTACTTTTTAGTGAAAAAATTAATTAAACATTTTAATTGCTTATAACAATTAAAATTTGCAATTTCTTGTAACTTAAACTATTTTTTTCAAAAAGATTGTCTCCTTAGCTTTAAAACGCTTTTTTAAAGCTTTCTCTACGACAAATATAACCAGAGATATTAATTTTTGAAGTTGAACGGAACGCAGCGCGTAAGAGAAGCGAGACGGATAAGAGAAAATTTCGGCAGCTCGTGTACGAATCGGCTTTCGGGGAAGAACGAGACATCCGAGTGTATGTCTGCGCTCTTCTACCCGCCCGAAGCTGACCGAGCCGCGCCGAGCCGCCGCCGAGCGACCAGCGCACACGTACACGGCACCGTCAGCTGTGTGCGTGTCCCCACCATGCGAGCAGGCAGCGGGCAAAACAGCACCATTGGCATCTCTGGTACGGACGTGTCACACGAGGCTCATTAAAACCGAGATTAACCCGCGAGCGGAGCGTGATCCCGCTAATTAACAAAAGTCGTTCATAGTTAACGCGAGTGTTATTCATTACCGGTAATAATAATCCGTATGTGGATTAACTTTGTCTCGGGAGCTCTCGTAACGTGCGTGTGTGCCGTGATGCTCAAGGTCAACCGAGATCACATAGTGCGCGGCGAGTGATATCGCCAAGTACGTGAAGTCGTTAATCGTTAACGCAAAATTGAATAGTTCGGTTAGTGCCGAAAACGGGACCGTCATCCGAGAGAATCTCGACGTATGCATCCGTTGTAAGAGATATCTCATGAAAATCGGAGATAACCTGCGAGCGACGTGCAATGTCGCATACGAGTGAATATTCGTAATTGTTAACGCGAGCCGTTAATTCTCAGTCGTGAACATTAACAAATTTGAGCGGCGATCGATAAAACCACGCGACGATATCCGATTGGGAGAACCTGTGCAGTTCCATGAAAACCGGTCGTAATCCGCGATCGATACGCGCGCCGGCATTATTAATTGTTAAATCCGGCAAGAGAACAATAAATAGTCGCGTTTGCGAATAATTAACATTGCGTACGACGTAGAATCTACGCGAAGTGCGAGTCATGCCAAGATGGCGTCGCGCGGCCATTTTGTGAGTGCGAGTGCACACGGCCATTTTGTGTAACCTGAAACAGAATGAATTCAGTGTTAAAAGCAGAGCATAGTGCTTGTGAAAGTTACTAATCTCCTATGTTATACTTTCCTGAAATCCCATTGGTTGATACGGCGACCGTTATAAATCCCTGTCCAACGACGTTCCGACGATCCAGCAACGGCGGCGATCCATTGGTAGAGGCGATCCATCGACGGCGGCGGCGATCCAGCGACGTTCCGGCGATCCAGTGGTCAGCGGGGTCAATCCGGCATTCTGAGAGTACCTGAAACATAAGAAAGGAGAAATTAGTACGACAACGAAAGGTCTGTCGTAATACATACCTTCTCGGCGGGTAGTGGTAAAACCGAGTGGCGACCGATAATTTGCGAAGTTCGAATATTATCGAGATCATATGTGGTTAAATAGCCTTCCGCCCGACGTAAAGTGCAAAACTAACTAGTAAAATTATTCTGGGTTAGCTTACCGTCGGTCAGGTTAGAGCTAGTAGTAGCCGGTCCGGTTACAGTCTTAAAGCCACAAAAGCGTAGTGCACGGCTGCGCAACGCACGTGAGAACCTGCACGTCACCGAGAAAACCCACACGGTCAGTATCGTAAAAAGCTATATCGTAAAAAAGCTTACTCGACTAAGCCGTGACGTAGCGTAGGACTAAGCCAGTTTAAACGCTAAATGGCGACCGTGACAGGATGCTTAACGCGCGAAATCGTGTAAAGGCGCTTAAGATAATAAAAGTGCCTGTCACGTTCTCTCATTTCGTCTTCTAACGAACCCGAAATGACGACCGTGACAGGATGCGTAACGCGTAACGTGCGGCATTGCGTAATATTAGCGTAAGAAAATCGCCTGTCACGTTCTCTCATTTCGTCTTCTGACGAACCCGAAATGGCGATTGTGACGATACGCGTGAAGCGTCAAGGTGCATAAAAGCGCTTAGAATAGAAAGTGCCTGTCACGTCTGCACATTTGCATCAAAGCTAAGTGACGACAGTGACACAGGACGCGTAACGCGTAAACTTGCATAAACGTGTCGTAGAAAAATCATTTCGTCTATAAGCCGAAATGGCGACCGTGGAGTAACCTGTGGCGTCAGATTCTGCATAGGAGCTTGAAAATATATCGTCTAGAGCGATTAAGCGTAATCGAGTGCACCGAAAGTGCATATGCGAAAAGATTCGTAGCGCGCGTATTGTCGTAGCGTAGAGTCGTAAAGAATATAATTGCCTGTCACGTTATCATATTTGCATAAACGCTAAATGGCGACGATGACGGAGATTCGAAGTGCGTAGGCGCGCAAGTTATAAACGATCCTTGTAACAATCATAGTCCCGTTCTCGCATTCGTAGAATATCATAAAAAAGACAACGGGCGTGATAGGAGTCGTAACGCGTAACACGCAGAAACGGATCTTAGCGAACATAAAGTTCTTATATTCGGCTATTCAAGTATCCGAAAGGTAAATTGAAAAGCGGCGTAAATGATAAATTGCGTAGCGCGTAATAGCGTGTCGTAAGGAAATCTAGCCAATCACGTAACTTCGTATCGTCAGCGAACGTAACGGAAGCGAGGTGCGTGATAAAGCGCGCAACGCGTAAAGCGTGCAAGCGTGCAGGAATAGTGACGAAAAGCGATTCGCAGTCACATTCGTAACAAACGTATTACGATTGCCCGAAAATTAGCCGCGAGACGTAAGCGCGTAAGTGCGTAGTCGTATGATGAGTAGATCCGTCGTATCAAAAAACGTGCGTATTTAGAAAGCGCGAATCCGATCATAGAGCGGTGCATAAAATCGCGTAATTAGGCGTACGGACGTTTCGAAAAATTTTTTTTTTTTGAAAATTGTTTAAAATCACGGTTATAGGGTATTTCGATACGTAGATTCGCGAAAGCGAAATTAAGCGGCAAAATAGGTCCCAAAATGGGAGGCCGTGTAAGAAGAGAGTGCATACTGCGGATCGACAGAATGGCGACCGTGGGGCGAAGTCCAATCGCGCAACATACGCGATCGCAGGAAGCATCGCGTACAGATGTTCGCGAGCAAGAGGACACATCCGCGTTTCCAAATAGGGCGCAGGAAGAAAATCTACTCAACGTCGATAACGACGGAGACGCTTTTGCCATCAACCTGAGTCGCGAACGAGCGGCAGATGAGGCGTTTAATGAGGAAAGGAGACAGATGTTGGAACAAATCCAAGCATTGTCAAGCGAGTTAGAGCAGATGAGGACACAGATGCGCGAGCGTCGTGAATTCGTCGCATCAAACAATACGAATCGCGATCTACCGCCGAACTTATTCGACGCGACAACAATAGATGAGCGAGCGTACGCTGGCGGAAGAACGGCCGAAGCCGCGTTACAATTGGTCCCAATGCAAGCTCGACTTCCTAGAGGTGGATGGATAAAAAATCCATTCGAGGAGTTGACGTATTCCGGGAAAACGGACAAACAGAATCCGATAAGGTTCGTTGAAAAATTCGAGAAGCTAGCGAATTACGAAAACGTCACCGAAGAGGAGCAACTTTTCTATTTCGGTCGATGTATGAGAGGGGCAGCAAGCCAGTGGCATGAGCTCCAGATAGCCAATGACATTCACGAAATGAAACAATTATTCAAGAATCACTTTTGGAATTGTCAGGCTCAGATGAGATTTAGACAGAGAGTCTATTTTGGCAAATATAAGCCAGGTGAAATGTCCATGACGGAATATGCGTTAAATATAGCGAGACAAGCGAAAACTCTAATCCCACCAATGACGGACGAGGAGATAGTCCAAACGGTGCGGGAACACTTTGACTCAGACGTTGCTAGAGAATTGAGGCCGTCTGTGGTAAAGAGTGTCAACGACATGATATCTATGCTGGATACTGTCGAAAATGAGCGAGAAACGCGAAAAATGCGCAATGAAGCCCGAAAGCCGCAAGATAAACCGCAAAATTGTTCGAATAATCAGAAAGAGG
>JASTWR010001621.1:0-38180 GCA_030770355.1 Harpagoxenus sublaevis | reverse complement strand
CGACTTCTAAAAAGCTCTAAACAGTATGGAAAAAATAAAAAAATAAAAAAGTTCTAAAAAGATTAATAATAGGTACTTTTAACAATCACAATATTAAGACCGAAAGGTATACAATCAATGAAGAAGGAAACAGCCATTACGGTCTAAGCTTGGATCTTTGGTAGCTTAATAATATTTCTATATTATTTTATATGTATTCTATATATATATCTCAGAGACACGGTAGTGTCTCGCGCCAAGTACCGCGGAGCGAGACAGCCGTGGCTCTATATACGCGACGCGACGAGTTATATACAGGGTGTCCCAGAATATTTGGGACTTTTCTCAAAAACAGATAGAACGGACTCAACTGAGTCGAAAGTCCTTTACCATTTTGCAATTTCGCAATAGGTAACGAGATATTAATAATTAAAATCGCCGTGTTGCCCGGCCTACCGCCAAATGCAAGCGCGCGGCGAGATGCGGCCGCCCACTGCCCACCGATCGATATCCGCGGTCGGCGCGCGGGGAGTTGTTTACTACAAGCGGCAATACAAATGGCGCGTAACGCTGGGCCCCCTTCTGAGATAAGATAATTTCTCGCCTTTTTTTAAATAAAATAAAATTGTCAGACGGCACAAAAATTTTCTATGTGTGTACGTGTACATGCATGTGCACGTATGCATGTATGCAACGCTCATAAAAGTATCAATTTTACGCATAAAAAGCGATTACTCAATTTACTTTTTTCTTTTAGGAAGCAACGGTTATCCTTAACAAAGAATAATTTCTTGATAATGTTAAAATATACTCATCACAAATTTTAGAAAAAGTCATTATCATGTACCCGCAAAGAGAATTTATATTTTTTCTTTAAAGAATGTAACATTATAAAATTTTATCGAAGAAAAGTTAAAATAATAAGCAAATCAAATTTTTATTTTTATTTTATATTCTTCTATGAACTTATGAAATATTAGAACTAAGTAATATTTATTTAATTCAAGTAATTTATAGTATGTTATTTGTATGTGTGTGTATGCAGGCAAAGAAATGTTAAGTAATCATTATTTATTTTAAAATTTTTAAATAAAATAATAAGTGAATTTTAAGACTATTATTAAGAAAATATTTTTTGTAAAATTAACCATTACTTAGAAGAAGAGAACTAAAATTGAGTAATTGGTTTGCTTAATTCTTAGCACTAGAATGATATTTTTCTGCGTGTGCGTACGTGAATAACAATCGCAATATAAGATCGCGAGCCAAAAAATAATTATTTTTTCTTCTGTGGCAAGAAATGATAAAGCGCTATCATTTCCACTCCACCTTGCGGTAGATAGCATGGCGCATTTTTTTTTAAGTGGTATTTCCAGTAGGTCTAATCCACTTTGCATTAAAATATAAAAATATTTTAATGCAAAAACTGTTCGAAGTGCCTTCCTCGTTCTTGTACACAGAGTTCGGCCCTTCGAGTAATATTGCGCGTCGCGCGTTTGGGGTTACATCAAAGATTTAGTCGAGCACAGGCGTGGTGGTACACAAGCTGAGGTACGAGAAGAAATTTTCGCAGCTTTCAATACCATCACGCCGGAAATGGCGTACCGCGCGACGCGCAATGTTACTCAAAGGGCCGCCGAACTCTGTGTACGAGAACGAGGAAGGCACTTCGAACAGTTTTTGCATTAAAATATTTTTATATTTTAATGCAAAGTGGATTAGACCTACTGGAAATACCACTTAAAAAAAATGCGCCATGCTATCTACCGCAAGGTGGAGTGGAAATGATAGCGCTTTATCATTTTCTTGCCACAGAAAGAAAAAATAATTATTTTTTGGCTCGCGATCTTATATTGCGATTGTTATTCACGTACGCACACGCAGAAAAATATCATTCTAGTGCTAAGAATTAAGCAAACCAATTACTCAATTTTAGTTCTCTTCTTCTAAGTAATGGTTAATTTTACAAAAATATTTTCTTAATAATAATCTTAAAATTCACTTATTATTTTATTTAAAAATTTTAAAATAAATAATGATTACTTAACATTTCTTTGCCTGCATACACACACATACAAATAACATACTATAAATTACTTGAATTAAATAAATATTACTTATTTCTAATATTTCATAAGTTCATAGAAGAATATAAAATAAAAATAAAAATTTGATTTGCTTATTATTTTAACTTTTCTTCGATAAAATTTTATAATGTTACATTCTTTAAAGAAAAAATATAAATTCTCTTTGCGGGTACATGATAATGACTTTTTCTAAAATTTGTGATGAGTACATTTTAACATTATCATCAAGAAATTATTCTTTGTTAAAGATAACCGTTGCTTACTAAAAGAAAAAAAGTAAATTGAGTAATCGCTTTTTTATGCAGTAAAATTGATACTTTTCTGAGCGTTGCATACATGCATACGTGCACATGCATGTACACGTACACACATAGAAAATTTTGTGCCGTCTGACAATTTTATTTTTATTAAAAAAAAGGCGAGGAACTATCTTATCTCAAAACGGGGGCCCAGCGTTACGCGCCACTCGTATTGCCGCTTGTAGTAAACAACTCCCCGCGCGCCGACCGTGGATATCGATCGGTGGGCAGTGGGCGGCCGCATCTCGCCGCGCGCTTGCATTTGGCGGTAGGCCGGGCTAACACGGCGATTTTTAATTATTAATATCTCGTTACCTATTGCGAAAATTGTAAAATGGTAAAGGACTTTTCGACTCAGTTGAGTCCGTTCTATCTGTTTTTGAAAAAAGTCCCAAATATTCCGGGACACCCTGTATATGTTGAAAGTACTCGAGATTTTGAGATCTCAATCACTAGTGAACGGATCAAGTTCTAACTAGGCTCAATGGAAAGCTTGGACCAAATTTATATAATGAAAGTATTTTTATTTTTCCCCTACGTGGCCTACGAAAAAATATATTGCGATGCAAAAGTCCAGACCTGAAAATTTTCATTTAAGAAACGTCCACGTCGTCGTCGGACATATGACATATATATATATATTAACTCGGCTGTTCGCCAACAGATGGCTCTGGATACCCCAGCGTTACTTTCACTACTTTCGACTGCAGATGGCTCTTGCTTGTCGATAAATAAATCGCGTTCGCGAGAGAGAGCGAGAGAGCGATATTGCCAGTCTCGAGCGTCTCCATGACAACGAAAGAGACAGCATGTTTATGTGCAGTGACGTGACTGACGTGTACGTTAGTTGGTGCGCGAGGCTGCGTTTACATTTATCGTAATGTCAAGTTTCTTACGACGATATGAGTTGACTCAACTTGAACTCGGAAGATTGTGACACTTGTCTAGCGTTACAACAGTATAACCTAACATATCAGCCTTCTCGACGTGCGAAGAAAAGTGTGTTTATAGTTAGATATATTAACATAGATATATTGTTTACGACAGCTTCTTTGCTTACGATCACGATCGCAGCGTTACGATGGATCGTAAGCTCATTACGACGATCGTAACGTTCGTCATGACAGTTATCGTATGAATTATTAAGGTGCGTCTACATCTATCGTAACGCTGCGATCGTGGTCGTAAGCAAAGAAGCTTTCGTAAACAATATCGTGGGTGAGATGTTACGAGACGGGCTCGGCGTCCGACGAGCCAAATTTCGGGACTATTCGGGAGTGTGTGTGTGGTGAAAAACGTTTGAGTCCGGCTCGCGAATCAAACGTACGCATGTTATGGGCTTTAGACGTCCGCGTCGCGTCGTCGAGATTAGATCAACGGGATCAACGTTTATAGAATCGAGACTATTCGGGAGTGTGTGTGTGTGTGTGGTGAAAAACGGTCGAGTCCGGTTCGCGAATCAAGCTCGCCGAGTCGGACTCGCGAATCAAACTCGTACATGTTATGGGCCGCTTTAGACGTCCGCGTCGTCGAGATGTATGTAAACATAACCATAAAGCGGCCTATACACGTCGCGAGTCCGGCTCGGCTCGGTTTCTGCTCGTTCGTGGGTGAGATGTTACGAAACGGGCTCGGCGTCCGACGAGCCAAATTTCGGGACTATTGGGGAGTGTGTGTGTGGTGAAAAACTTTTGAGTCCGGCTCGCGAATCAAACTCGTACATGTATGGGCCGCTTTAGACGTCCGCGTCGTCGAGAAATATTCCGTCCGCGTCGTCGCGTCCGAACACTCTGAACGAAGTGCAGTGCTCAGTGCTGGAGTGACAGAGTTCGCGCCTTGCGGATGGCTGGTTCCTGGGATACACCCTGTGCGAGGGTCGCGAGGTTATATCTATCGTACATATTGCTCTTTCTCGCGGTCACGCTCGTGTTCCCCGCTCGCGTTCTCTCTCTCTCTCTCTCTCTCTCTCTCTCTCTCTCTCTCTCTCTCTCTCTCTCTTTCTCTCTTTCTCTCTTTTTCTCTAATAATGACTATCAAATATATCTGATAAAATTGAATCTAAATATTTTTTGTATTATAACACAAAAATTATATCTGACAGTGACATCCTTAATTAAATGTGCAGTGTAGTTTGTATTATAAATTATTAATTGCCTTATTTTTTTAACAAACTTTACTATACATATATTATCTACTATGACATTCTGCCAATAGCATCGTACATGCCAAATTCTGTATCAAATCTGTTTTTCTTTCGACAAAATTTATTTATAGCAAACACTGCATAATGTGCTCTCGACAAATTTGACTTTGCCTAATATATTCATACTTTGTGTCTTAATTTTTTTAATGATTTATAAATTTATACAAACTACACTGCACAGTTAAGGATGTCAAACTCTCACATATAATTCTTGTAAGTTATAATACAAAAAATATTTACATTTGATTTTATCAGACATAAATGTCGATGTCGATAGACATTACGGCGTTTGATGTATCTATAACAAAAAGGGGTGATCCGTACAAAATTACCTTTTACAAAAAGGTAAAAAAAAAAGACGCCAAGCACGCGTGGTGTACCTTGAAAAAATCGAAGTAGTTATCTTTGTACCTCGAAAAAATCCAAGTAATATCTTTACCTTAAAAAAACTAAAGTAATATATTTACCTTGAAAAAATCGAAGTAGTTATCTTTGTACCTCGAAAAAATCCAAGTAATATCTTTACCTTAAAAAAACCAAAGTAATATATTTACCTTGAAAAAATCGAAGTAATATATTTATTACAAAAAAAAGAAATGATATCTTTAAATTATGCGCCAATTAAATATATATTATATTGAAAAATAACTATTGTTCTTTTAAAAAATGTATTCCCATTAAAGTGAAAAAATTAATATAAAATGTGAAAAATTTTAGTGAAAAAAACTTGGCGCTGCAAAATTTTAAAATATTTGAAAGCAATAGATAACTAATTTAAAATATTAAATTAATAATTACAATGTGAATGTAGAGACTTTCACACATTAATTTAAAGTACTTTTTTCATTTATAGAAATTGTTTCATTAATATATATTATTATGTTTAGCAGCGCCAAGTTTTTTTCGCTAAAATTTTTCACATTTTATATTAATTTTTTCACTTTAATGGGAATACATTTTTTAAAAGAACAATAGTTATTTTTCAATATAATATATATTTAATTGGCGCATAATTTAAAGATATCATTTTTTTTTTGTAATAAATATATTACTTCGATTTTTTTAAGGTAAATATATTACTTTGGTTTTTTTAAGGTAAAGATATTACTTGGATTTTTTCGAGGTACAAAGATAACTACTTCGATTTTTTCAAGGTATATATATACGCGTATTTTTTCCAACATATTAAACTGCGCGCCGATTATTTGTCAGACTTGAAACACAGTTATTATTGGAACATTGAATCCACTCTCCCCTCCCTAATTAAATCGATATCGATTTAATTTTAAAATCACTGTAAAGAAGATATTGCAAAAAATATTACCTCAGAGGGGTTTTTTTGAACCTGGAACCTCCCGCATTCCGTGTCGGGTGTCGTACCAATTCGACCACTAAGGCATGTGGTAATATTAAATTTACACGCGCGAAATAAAATTTAATTGCCAATGTATTATAATTTATTTGCTTACGCTTGCCATAATTGTGACAGGTTTTAGAAAAAACGAAATTATTTTGAAAACCCGGTAGATTTAGCATTTTCACAACAAGATTCGATACATTCGCCCCGTTGTTTCATGTGCGATAATTATTATATTATACGCTGTTCATTGTGTAAGCAATTTCTTTGTTTTAAACATTTCTTTAAAGAGTTTCATAATCACTAAGAATTTCAGATAAATTAAATTAATGTTTTAAAAACAATTTTGTATATTTATATGTTTATATCTCTTTATTTATATGTTTATATCCCTTTAACGTATGTTTATATGTAAATTTATTTATAAAGTGGCATATTAATGATATATTCATATAAAACAAAAAATGGGTTAAATTCCAGGGGTTGATTTTACCCCTTCAGAATGAATTCGGGCAACAAACAAAAATAATTTTTGCAACGCCTGTGGGGAAAGTTCGATTTTCGATTGCTGTTTAGCGTGCGGAAAGTGGCTTATTTCTCAACGATACAATGTATGCCTTTCTTTACAGCACTAGTGCGAGAAATGCACCTTTATGTCTTACTTTACCGCACTAGTGCGGTAAAAAACCTCCTTTTTTTTCACGATTGATAGTTTTTTTTTTTCGATTTTTGACTGACCTAACAAACTTGAACGTAACGAAATTCACGCGAGACAAAAGGTCAATGCGTTATAACTGTCATCATTCAAGAAGGATAAAATGGATAAAGAAAACGAGTGTCCAAGACCGTCCACGCCGGTGGAACTCGTACAAGCAGCTGGATCTGCCACAGAGAATTTACTACCGAAGAAATCGAGAGATAAATATACGAACAATTATGAAAAATTTATAGAATGGAGAGCATCTAAAAATACAACCTCATTTTCGGAAAATGTCTTAATGACATATTTTGATAAATTGTCAAATCAAAAAGTGCGAAACCATATCTTATTTAAATTTAATTTTAATTAATTTTTTATAATCTCAAATCGAACTTTCGCGACAGGCATTACAAAAAATATTGTATGTGGCATGTGTGTAAGACAACGAATTACGTCGCGCGTGAGGTTGCCGCATTCGCCTCAGCTTATAATGCATTCACACTCGTACTCGTGTGAATGCATCATAAGCCTTCGGCTCATGCGGCAACTTCACGCGCAACATAATTAGTTGTTTTCCACACTTGCCACACAAAATACTATTTTTACATATCTGGATGTCCTCTATGTAATGCCAAAGTTTCAGAATTTTTTAAATTTCCGTGTTGGGGATCTTTCCTTGTTAAAACTACGTCTTTCTCCGCGTTGGGTAGGGGATCTTCTGTGCATTTCAGGAGCACAGATGCAACGAAAACATGTCACACTTTGAACGTTTTTATCTTTGAAACTAATAATCGTAGAGTAATAAATGATACATCATTAGATAGCTTATATAGTCCCATTTCCTCTCGAAGGTCTCGAAAGTCTCAAAAAGCTTCCTCTATGAAAAAGCCAAACAATTTTAAGCAAATAATTATGCTCAAGTCTCAACCACTGTAAAAATATCTTGACGTAGGGCTACGCCATGAAATAGTGACAATAGACGTTGTTCTACGTTGTTGATTGAGGCACAGTTGTTACTGTGCCCGTTTAATTTTTTCAGATTAAAAATTTTTTAGCAGTATAACAAGAAATGTTTTACTATATTTACTTTTAAGCTTTTTTTTACGTGGGAAAATCAAGGGTTGAAATCGATAATCGGTAAGTGAAATATCGAGGTTGTGTGTAAATGCGAGCGAGCAATCTCGAAATTCCCGAAAAAACGCACGGGAAAAGGGAAAACCAAGGGATGAAATCGCTGATCGGAGTTCCGTAGTTGCCTATGTTTTGCGCAAAGATGTAAAGAGTGACTGTGCAAAAGTTGGTCCAGAGATCGGTCAAATAGTTTAAGAGTGTATCAAGAGACACGGTAGTGTCTCGCGCCAAGTACGCGCGGAGCGAGACAGCCGTGGCTCTATATACGCGGCGCGACGAGTTGCGAGTACCCGAGATTTTTAGATCTGGATAACCAGTGAACGGATCAAGTTCTAACTAGGCTTATCGTAAAGCTTGGACCAAATTTATATAAGAAAAATGTTTTTATTTTTCCGCTACGTGCCCTACGAGCGGAGATATTACGATGCATAGGATAAAGTGTGAAATTTTCAATTAAGATACGTCATCGTCGTCCTCCAGATCGTCACTTTCACACTCTCGCCACGGCGCGCCGTGGCGCCACAGGTAGCGCGTCACTTTCACAATCTTGACGTTAATGGCGCTATTTTCCATTTTAGAGCAACAAAGTGTCGCCAGCGGTGCACTTGGTGTACTAAGTGCAGTTACACTGCCGGTGCACTTGGTGTACTGAGTGCAGTCGCATTGCGGGCGCCCCGCGGCCTGGCCGCTGGCGGTGTATGACAGCGCGGAGCGAGATAACCTACGCGGCTGGATCGACTCGGGCTTTGCGCGATTCGGGAGTGTGTGTGTAGTGAAAAACGTTCAAGTCCGGTTCGCGAATCAAGCTCGCCGAGCCGGACTCGCGAGTCAGTCGTACAAAAATAATGGGCCGCTTTAGACGTCTGCGTCATCAAGAAATATTCCGTTCGCGTCGAGGTTATATGGCTTACGATGTTTACGTGTGCGTTCAGTCGGGGCTCGTACAGTGATAACGTGCAATGTGTGATAAACTATCGTAAGTAAACTATATCGTGCGTGATAATAAACTCACGCTCTCTCTCGCTCGCTTGCTCGCTCTCTCTCGCTCGCTTGCTCGCTCGCTTAATCTCGTCTCTTACGAGTTAAAGTGAGGTAATTTATATCCTCTAAATAAATCGCGAGAGAGATCGATCGAGTCATCATCATCACACGCGTCAAAGTGAGTGACCTAGTTTACACCCAGCCGTCCAATCCCGATTCACTCCAAAGTGAACTGACGTTTACACTGAGTTTGCGCTACTCCGCTGAAGAAAGACGATTGAAGTAAATCGAAATTAACCCGTTTACACCTAAGAAATTTCACTTCTCTACGGAGTGAATCGGGATTTGACAGCTGGGTGTAAACAAGGTCAGTGAGGTTAACGTGTGATGTCACATTAGGTGCGTTCCACTTAACGCTCACAACGCTCGTGAGCATCATTGGTCCTTGTTTAACATTTGACAAACAATAAGGATGAAATGATTCTATGAGCGTTGCGAGCGTTAAGTGGAACGCACCCATTGACACCGCAGGGAGGATTGATTCGAACAATCCTTTAGGCTTATAAATACAGTACTCGCTCTGCTTTCATGTTGATCGTTTCTCAAGTCTGCTTTACAAAATATGCTTCCCGGAAGAAGTGGAAACATTATTTATTAATTTCTTATTCAATAAAGTTACTAATTTATTGTATACGTTTCTTTGATAGCGATCTGTCTGATGGTGTTCTGGGTTTTGATTGCGAATGGGTCAAAGAGAGACCCATCTATCTGTTACAACTGGCTACTATCAATGGAGTAGTTGCTTTGTTTCGCATCGGAAAGATTGGATACATTCCACCTAAACTTAAGGTAACGTTTCGAATAGTTCATGATCAGATTATCCGCAACTATGCATAACATTGAATTTTAATAACATTACATTTATGCCTTCAGGAATTATTAGCTAGTATGCACATTCTTAAAGTGGGAATCGCCTCGTTCGAAGATGGGCAGAAGATTGTAAAAGATTATGGATGTAGAGTTAATGGAACTCTTGATCTAAGAACCTTAGCTAAAAGTCTTAATCTACCGAGCCGGAAAAGTTTAGCTGCCATGAGTTTAGAAGAATATCTTCATTGAGATGGACAAAATGATAAAAATCAGGTGTGGTGACTGGGATGCTAGAACCTTAACCGACGAACAAGTTGCGTATGCAGCTTGTGATGCGCTTGCATCTGTTATATAATTTATCATAAAGTAAGAAGTTTAAATCTTCCTTTTTAACGTAATTTTAAGTTGTGCTTCTTAATGCCTGAATTTTATTTGCAGATAAGGTATTCATTATAATGGCAGAGATTAGGAATGTACTTATATAATATATTTAGTAGTGATATAAATGTATGGATTTATGATGTACCTGCTAGAATAGTCGATACGAGGTATAAAACTTTAGAAATTATATAAATTATAGTTTAAAATTTTACACATGTAATAGAAAAATATGCACATAAATGTATGTCTGTTTAAGGTCCAAGGTTCAGCGATCACCAAGTGTGGATAGTATTACTAGCAATAATGTTCTAAATACCGAGAGTAAATCAGTAGTAGTAGATAAATACACTATTAACGATCGTAAAAATGCGATACCTACAAGAATTAAACCGTCATAATTGTTATTTACAAGCGCCTGATGGAGATATATTGTGTACATGCGATCGCAAGAAAGCAGAGTGGTATATTACGAAGAATTTAGGAAAACTTGTGGATACAGATCCATATACGTTGAGATTAAATTTCGAGCCATCTGGCCGAGCATTGGGAGAGGTTGGACAATATTATACACTGGTGAAACTTAATCAATGTGTAGTCTGTGGAAACACCGAGAAATTTATTAGGAAAAATATTGTGCCGCTAATGTCCCTCTTTTGGATTATTGAACTCAAAATGCGATGACTCCAGTTGATGTTAGTCCCATAAATGCTTCCAATCGCACACATAATTTATTGTCAAGATATGTCATTGCCAATTTCGACGGATTATATCTCCTCCGCGAGGCAAAGTTTGATCGATCAGTGCTACTGTTCTAATGAATATGTACTTGAAAGGAGCGGAAGCGAAGTTCGTTATTATTACTTTCACCATATTAATTACATCGTTATAACTGGGCCAAATATTTGTATAAATTATGAAATGGCATAATATTGAATTTCTAAATTAATACATTATTTAATTCATGTAAACGAGTTCTATTTTTTTACATTAATATCTACTTAATTAAATATTAAAAATTTACATTGTTTTCTTGCACAAAAGTTTCAACGCAGGTATTTATCACGAAAATGCGCGATTATAATTTTTGCAGATTTTTTATATTTAAAATTATTTTCTTTAAAAAAAAATGGCAATAATATTAAAGAAAACAAAAACGGACAAATTTCTTTTTTATCTATTGCAAAATTCAAGTTTTACACGGTATTGCACAAACGATAGATTGCATACATATACAGTGTATACGCGTGTCACGAATAATATAGGAATATAAATTAACTCTTTGATGACTCTTTAATTAATTTTTTAAATTCTATTGAGTTCTATTTAAATTAGAAGGTTATTTAATATTTGGAGTTATTAATTTAATCAGAATTATATATGTGAAAATATCAATTAATATAAGTAAACAAGAGTACTTTTTTCAATTAATCTTAGTATAACTTTTCCGATCAAAATTTTACTTGATTTTCAATTACGCAAAGTTACTAACGATAAAATGGATATGATTGTCAACGTGCTATACACTGTATGTCAGTTTCCGGGATGCTCTGCATACTCTATTTGCAAAGTAATTAATTACGCTCTCTGTTGCTCAAAAAACAAGATGTGTGTGTGTGTGTGTGTGTGTATTATATGTGTAAATATGCCATAATTAATGTGATTCGAAGAATATATATGATACATATAGAAGTATATAACTTGCAATTCGGTGGAATGCAGCATGCCGACTAGCGATCGTAGACGAGAATGCATTGGTCATATACAGGGTGTTTTGCGCGTAAGAAAACCATGGAAAAAATCGAATGCACACAGTCACAAGTTATAAAACTAACGTGCCTCGGAGTAAATTTAATATGATGTACAAACTTTAAAATTAACGTGCGAACATTATTTGCTACACTGTATTACGGTTAACAATGCTGTGGAACTTATATAGCTTGCGTTTTCGTTTAATGCAAAATTTTTAGAAACACGTTCGGCGACTTTCATTAAATTTTATATAAAAGAGATTAGGAATACTAAGGAATTTCGAGGTCTACCACGAAAAAATTCAAATAAGATAATGGAATTGATTGAGAAAAGTAAAATATATGAAGTCAGCGCATATAAACTTTTGTCACCATTTCAACCAGATAAATTTACATTGGCTAATATGTAATTCATATAATATTGCGATTTTAAATATCTACAAATATATTCTAGCTTTTAATTCTTATATAGAATAGTGTTCCTTTTAAAGAGCGCCTTTTATTAATTACATAACGTTATTCTTTGTAAAACATTGAGTCTAAAAATCCTGAACCATCTTTGTTGTATAATACTATATAATATACTTAATACAGCAGTAGTTATTAAGTATATTGATGGATGGTCCATATCGCGAAGAAATCATCCTGACAAATATTATCGTTTATGTAGTAAAACGGAAAGAGCATTGTTGTAACGACTTGAGCTGAATGACAGTAAGTGTGACTGTGCGTTTGTTAAGAGGGAACTGTTGTCAAGTACTTCAATCTATACTAAAGAAATCAGTGTATTTGTATAGAATTATTGCGTCGGACTTAAGAGTTTTATTTACAACATAAATATCAATATGTGATCTAGATATGGTAAAGTGTACGTAATAACGCATAAAAATTTCAACTTATTTTGACATAATAATGCAAGAAAGAAACTCATATGACTTTTTGCTTTTGATACTATATACATGTATTATTGTACTATATACGTTTATATATTTGAAGGTTATTTCTACAAATCCTATAATAATTTATTCTACATAAAATAATCATTATATATAGACTAAAATTATAAATATTATTTAAATCCAGAATTTGATTAGGAATTATAATAATTATATTGAATACTGTTAATATATTATAGTGTCTGAATATATATTCTATAATTTTAATACATTTATATACATACATACATGTTATTAAAACTAATAATATGTTTATAGATTATTACATAAAACGTTATTATAAGATATATAAATAAATTGATATAAAGAAAATTCAAGACGATACTATGTTAATTATTAATAAATAACCTCGGTTGTACCTTCTAGGGTTAATAAAGCCATTAGTAAATTATATTCGTAAGAAAATTGATGTTTGAATCATAAAATAAAACCGTTTTGCGTTATGTAAAAACCTTGAAAAAATCGAAGTATTATATTTGTACCTCGAAAAAACCTAAGTAACAAGTGGTACACGTAGTTATCTTTGTACCTTGAAAAAAACTTAAGTAACGGGTGGTATACGTAATACCTTGAAAAATAAGATATACTGTTCATATAAGATGCGTAATATTACAAAAAGGTATGATATCCGTACAAAATTACCTTTTACAAAAAGGTACAAAAAAAGACGCCAAGCACGCGTGGTGCACCTCGAAAAAATCGAAGTAATATATTTGTACCTCGAAAAAATCCAAGTAATATCTTTACCTCGAAAAAATCGAAGTAATATCTTTACCTCGAAAAAATCGAAGTAATATATTTGTACCTCGAAAAAATCGAAGTAATATATTTGTACCTCGAAAAAATTGAAGTAATATCTTTACCTCGAAAAAATCGAAGTAATATATTTGTACCTCGAAGAAATCCAAAAGTTATCTTTATTTTTAAAAAATATTACAACCCAAGTGACACATCACAAAATTGTGTTACCTTTTATTCAATCCAAGTGATTATCTATTTAAAAAAAAAGAAATGATATCTTTAAATTGCGCCAATTAAAAATTTTTAAATCCATCAAGGGAATACAAGGTACTTAAACAATATGTATTTTGTAATAAAGTAAAAGATTTAATCACAAACAATTACAGACAGAGGTATAACAATACAAAATAAACATGTTTTATTAAAATTAATACATTTTTCTTGTAAAAAAAAACTTGGCGCTGCTAGACCTCGAAACGTTTCTTTAGTATATAAGTTTCATTGTAAAAAAAGTTTCTTGTAATTTTAATTTGTACTTAATGTAATTCGACATAGTACTTTATTATATTTCGAGGTCTAGCAGCGCCAAGTTTTTTTTTACAAGAAAAATGTATTAATTTTAATAAAACATGTTTATTTTGTATTGTTATACCTCTGTCTGTAATTGTTTGTGATTAAATCTTTTACTTTATTACAAAATACATATTGTTTAAGTACCTTGTATTCCCTTGATGGATTTAAAAATTTTTAATTGGCGCAATTTAAAGATATCATTTCTTTTTTTTTTAAATAGATAATCACTTGGATTGAATAAAAGGTAACACAATTTTGTGATGTGTCACTTGGGTTGTAATATTTTTTAAAAATAAAGATAACTTTTGGATTTCTTCGAGGTACAAATATATTACTTCGATTTTTTCGAGGTAAAGATATTACTTCAATTTTTTCGAGGTACAAATATATTACTTCGATTTTTTCGAGGTACAAATATATTACTTCGATTTTTTCGAGTAAAGAACAAACGGACATACAGACATTCTAATTTATATAGAAAGATAAAGATAATTGTTTAGCTTTCTCATTGAGGAGGCTTTTTGAGAATTTCGATACTTTCGAGAGGAAATGGGACTATATAAGCTGTCTAATGACTTATTAATCATTACTCTACGATTATTAGTTTTGAAGATATAAACGTTCAAAGTGTGACATGTTTTTGTTGCATCTGTGCTTCCAATATTACCCCCTACCCAACGTCGGGAAAAACGTAGTTCTACGTCAAAGTTGATGTTTTTGAAAAATTTAATATTAATTATTGGCAACTTTTCTAATTCTATTATGTTCTTCAGTCTTTTCTACACTTATTTCATATACATATAATTCTTTAAGATTTGGTTGATTAGACCCAGCTTTATAAGGCTTCTATGTATGTACGTACTCCTCTCAAATTCAAACGTCTGTAACTCAAAAACTAATCGACCAAATCTTAAAGAATTATATATGAAATAGGGGTAGGACAGACTGAAGGGTAAATATTGACAAAAAGGGACCCAGAGCCTATGACCTTGACCTTGACATATATTTTCAAGGTCACCCTCTTGAGTTCAGAAGGTTTTAGCCGTTCGCTCGTTTTTTATTAAAAAAGTTATTAACAAAAAAAGTTTGAATGATATAGCAGTTATTTTAAGTATTAAAAGGCATAAACGACTAATATGTACGAACGAAGAAAAGTCATTTAAAGCAGCGATTAGTACATTGAACAGTCTTTTTGTTAAAATAAAGAATAGTTGGTATAGAATAGTAAATACAATTTTATATGTTAGAAAGCATAAATATAAAGTATTATCTGTGTTATGTTGAGCATTGCGGTGGTGAGTGGACTGTATGGTCGGGTTGTTTGAAGAAGGGACTTAATTCTTGCTTGTTGCACAATAACGTTTATTTCACGCTGCTGCCTTGTGCATCGTGCGTCAGGTTAGGGTAACATAAGGTATAAAGATACGGAACACTCTGCTTTAATCATAGTTGTATGATTACAATTTGTACAATTAAAGGTAGTTTACAATTATAATCGTACAATTATGGTTACAGCAGAGAATATAATTTATATTTGTACTTTCTAACACATAAAATTGTATATATACTTTTTTATACCAACTATTCTCTCTGCATTAACAAAAAGACTGTGTTAGAACATAAATATAGGTATAATATAGCCCACACACACAACAGCCCCCTCTAACAAACCAATTGTTGTGCAATTTAATTGTACAATTATAATCATACAATTATGGTTAAAGCAGAGAATACTTTTATGCTTCCTAACACATAAATATATCCTACATTTTTATACCAACTATTCTCTCTGCTTTAACAGAAAGACTGTTTAATATATCAACAATTCCCTGCTTTAAATGACTTTCCTTCGTTCATATATGTACTATTTCGACATACATAGTCGTTTATGCCTTTCAATACTCAAAATAACTGCTATATTTTTCAAACTTTTTTTGTTAATAACTTTTTAATAAAAAACGAGCGACGGCTAAAACTTTTTGAATGTTGTTCAGGGTAATGACCTTAACAACATATGTCAAGGTCAAGGGTATAAAAGCTGGGTCCCCTTTTGTCAATATATTTACCAAATAAAAAATAAAATTAAATTAGAAAAAATTGGCAATATATAATAAAACAGTGTGCAAATTAGAAACGCACATTGCTTACTCCTAATTTTTCTTCGCTTATAAAGTTTCCTCTATGGGAAACAGGAATTTGCCAAATTATTAGCATATAATAGACTGGCTTCATTAAAAAAATTTTTTATCTTAAAAAATCAAAGGGGCACAGTAGCAACTGTGACGCAACCAACAACGTAGGGCTACGTCAACTGTACTTGCTGTGCCGCTTTGATTTTTTGCTCTTGGTTGGAATTTGCGACCTTTTAATGTATGACGATGGCTTGACTGTACGTTTTTAATTTTTTGTTTCTACGACACTGAAGAAGTCCGAACGAAGGACCGAAACGTTTGTCTTCGGAATTTTGTGAAATCTAGTATAATTGTCGCCCTACGATCGGCGTTTTGGCTCTCATTTGCCTTTGATTACATATTATTTGTTTTTTTGAAAAGATTCATGATTGACCCCCAGCTTTTGTTTTAAAAACGGCCTCAATCGATACAGAATTGTTTTAAGGGGGTCAATCATGAATCTTTTCACACACACCTGATTTTATCTATCGATCACATAATACTTTTCCCTAGAATGAAATCGTGAAAAGTGAAAAAATTTGCAATATTTGCAATAATTATAATAAATTTGGTTTATTTAGTTCACATTTGCGTTTATAACCGTAATACACTGTTGTTACTTCTTCTTTTTATATTTCACAAATAAAAATTTTTTGTGTTAATGCAATTTTGAACAGTCATGTAACCATACAAAACAAAACCTACTAAATAAGATGTTATATATGTATACTGCTTCTAAGTACGGAATGAGCATGCGCTACTATTCACGTTTTAGCCATCAAGTGCCTAGACTAAAAAGTGAAAAATGACGCATGCGTGTTTCGCATTTATACAAGAAATATCTAGTAATTTTTGTTAGCTTTATTAATGTATGAATGAGGCGCCTTCTCTGAGACAATGCATATTCAATAAAAAATACAAAAATCAAAGATATACATTTAATCATATCCTACGATATGATTAATATATAAAAAAAAAAATTATAAAAAAAGAGGAATACACACATGCACGCACGCACACGCACGCACGTACACATCTTTTTATATGAATATACAGGGTGTTCGATTTAATCTGTTCACGAAGATACCTCGGAAACTGTCAAAGTTAGGCGAAGAATCAATAAAGGTTCTTTAGTGGTGTTACGTTGAGATAATTTTTAGCGCGATGGAACCTACCGAATATCCAACAGATTAATTAATACTTTTCGTAATGCAGAATTAATTATCATTTCTTTTATTTCCATTTCTTTTTATTTTTATTTTAGTTTCTTCTTCAATAATATAACCTACCATGCAGTAGCTATTGTAATAGACTAATTTTGGCGAAACTTCCGAAAACGTCCGGGCTCCGATTTAGGTCAAACTTTGTAAACAGATTCCTTTTAGATAAAAAAGACATATACCGAAACGATTTTTAGCGACTCAAAAGTTAAGCAACTTTATAAATATTTTTTCACATTTTTTTCTTATGTTTTATGTATTACTGTACAATCTGTTATTGTTTGTGTGGAATGTTGAAAATCATGTAAAACCAAAGAAATAATATTTAAATTAATATATTTAGATATTTAATTATACAAGAAATAAACAAATGAAAAAATAATATATAGATATTCATATATATGTATATAGTAGTATATACGTAATATGAAACATTATATATTCTCTATTAATTTCTTGAATACACATATTTTATGTCATCTAGTAATACATAAAATGGATCTCCTCCAATTCTTTTTATTGTATATCGCCACAAATATTCACACAGATGATCGACTAACAAACATATCTTGTTTAATACCACCTCTACTTAAACGAGCTCGTAAAGCGCGTCAGGAAGATTCAATTGTTTGTGTGTAAGATCCACTTTTCGGATCCACAAAATTTGTTGAGTGATTTAAGGCTATAATACACAAAATGCATAGCGTAGCATAAGCATAGCATAAGACCGTTGGACCAATGAGCATCCAGCATAAAGTCGCCATATTAATTTACATAAGATGCTCATTGGTCCAGCAGTCTTATGCTATGCTTATGCTACGTTATGCATTTTGTGTATTATAGCCTTTACGGTTTTATGAATATAACCATGTTTTTCCACACACAAATTTAAGTACCCTTTCCAACAATCAGTGTGAATTTCTGTACCTATTGCTACATGCTGCTGTATTAACGATAAAAGTGTACTCCCGAGAAAAAATAATTTTGACTAATTATATATAATCATATATTATTTCATATATGATCAGATCTGAAAATTGGCCAGGTCTGACCATGCATGCTCATACAAAATCATATAAACGGTCATATCTATTCATATATGACCATTAAAATATTATCACATATAATTCAACAAAATAAAACTTATTTCTCTCGTTGAACATTATTTTCTTGTCGAAAATCTTTATTATGTGCAAGCTTAATTAATTAAATTTATATTGTACTTAGAAAATTTGCTTACCACCGCTGGATTTGAACCTGGAACCCCTGGATCTTGAGTCAGTCACCTTACGTACTGTGCTACAACGTTAAGGGGATCCTGAAGTGACAGGCAAACTCCAACGTGACAGCGCCACGATCTAGCACGGAACTAAAAATAATCGATAATTTCGATCGTTTACTATGTTTTCTGTGTTACCGTGCTATACCTGTCCTTGTCTAACGGATACCTATACGATATATCTGTCCTTGTCAGATTGCAGGCAGCGCCATCTCTGACAAGATCCGGACACTACTGTTTCACGCAACACTGCTCTTCTTGTCATTCCGCATGTGTATCTGCATATATAATAAGTTCCATACAAATATCTTTTTTTGTAGGCGTTGAATCTTTGTTCTACTTGCACGATATTATTCTTACATGTTTTCCCTAGGGAGCCTCTATCTCATTTTGCATATATAAACTGCAGTATTTTTGTATTAAGCAAATATTGTCGTCAGGTGACGACTCTACGTGCCAAATATAAGTGAGATTTTTAATTTTTTTTCGTTTTTAATGCAAACACGACCGCACACCCCTACATTTTTGCGCCTACTTTAATTCTGTAAAAGAATTTTTCAATTCTATAAAGCCAATTCAAAGATATCTGTATCCAAAAAAAAATGGGTAAAACAGAGTTCTACAGACGACTTCAGGATCCCCTTAATTGATAAAGACGTTTCGTATTGTACTACATGTGTTACACTTATTGTTAGTAAATGTACGGAAGGTGTCAAACATAGATACTGTATAATTTTCTAACAATATAATTTAATTCTACAAAAATGTAACAAATTTGATTAAAAATTATATTTTTCCGTAGATTTTCCGTAGTAGTAGATTGTCTTGTGTGCCGCTAATTGATATTGGAACATGTGTTTTACCTGAGTACATGCACTCGGTTCTTATTGGGGTAGTAAAACAACTTATTAAATTGTTGTTTGATAAAAAAGGTCCTTGGAATATTAAAAAAAAGAGTAAAGCTTTTTTAATTTTTTGTTACGATGATTTTTCGCAGTTTCAGCGGCTTGAAAATAGCCCAATTTTTAAGATATGAAAAGTGTTCCCCTTTTTTTAGTAGTGTATTTCAATTGATAAATGATACAATCAATAATGTAAATACTGTAAATACTTAGCGACTATGTTTAATGTTTACTATATATGGAATCGATTGGAAATCATTTGGGGATAACATCTTCATTGTAATTTTTATTTGGGAAAAGTCGCTTCTTTGTAATTTAAATAAATATTTATATTAAAAATAAAAATAAAAATAAATTTAGGTCTGTTTTTTTTCGCTGCACTTTTGCACTAGTACAACAAATGAACTTATTGCACTAGTTCAGATGTGTAGCGAAAAAGAACAGACCATTATTGGCAGTAGTGTGAAAATTACATATTTTTCGGAGGAGCAGCGAGTTACTTACGTCGAGACCGTCGAGTAGACCTCGACATGACAACATACTCCGAAAAGAAAATTTGTAGATGTTATTTTCTTCATATATACCTACGTGTATTCACTTAATGAACACATATGTGTATATCTCTACGTATATATACCCTAAGAGCACACAGTCGACTTTAAGTCGACTTGAAGTCGACTCTCACCGAAAGTGACTTGGCAGCAAAGTCGACTTTTTTAAAAGGACAAAAGTCGACTTTAAGTCTCACTTAAAGTCGGCGAATGTCTCAAAATCCAAACCATTAAAAGCCGACCGCGTCACAACAAAAAGCCGACCGCGTCATAACGAAAAGCCGACTTTTCGTCAACTTTTAAGGTCAGGTTACAGTCAACTTTCTACGCAGTTCAAAAGCGGGAATTTTATATAATTCACGAGAACTCTTTCTCATCTTTTATAGGATGAGTTGAACATCAATTATCTCCACATAATCTTAATATATTTTTAAGGTTAGACGGGTATGATACACATATACAATATATTCAACTCGTCCTATAAAAGATGAGAAAGAGTTTTCGTGAATTATCCAAACGTCAAAAAGATCGACGTATTTCGTTGCTTTATCAAGCATTTGTTCAAACATCTCGACAACTTCTTGCAGGAGAAAATTTTCAACAAGCAGCAGCTGAGAACGCCTTCAAAGAATTCGTCGATTTCAAAACTGTAGAATTTTATATTACTGGAATAACTAAACTTGTTTTTTGTTGGCAAAAATGTATAAATTTTAATGGTTCTTATTTCGATTAATTCAGTTTATTCTGAGCTGAGATATATGCATTTAAAGTTAAAAGTTGAAAACCGACATTATTTTTGCACCAACCTAATAATTATTACTTTAATTATTTGTTCAGTAGACTAGGCCTCCTGGGGAGACCACTAAAAAAAACGCATCAACAATAGTACCCCATGGGTGGTGAGGAAAACTATTGCAATCGAATAAAATAAATTATTTCATGTATTCATATAAAAAATATCTATAAAAATAAATTACAAATCAAGATTCATATCATAAAAAAACGACAAATTAAGATATGTTGTATTACTATTCTTGAATTGTTATTATTAATTTGTAGAGATGTATATGCAGTAGACATGTGTAGAAACAAATTTTTTCACAAATAATTTATTTTTTCTTAATGGAGATATAACAAAGATAATATATGCATAAATATATTGACTTTTTTGTAAAGAAAATGTCTAATAACATTAATATCATAATATCATATATGTAAAAACATATACAGAACTTACATCCATCCTACATGAATAAATGTCAAAACGTAAAAATGAGCTAAACATATTCGATTATAAAAAATTTATACAATACTGAAACCTATTCTATCGTGTCTCAAATTGAGTATGCAACTTAATTATAACCTACTTGCAGATCTCTGAATACTGCGAATATGATCCCCTATCTCGACGCAACCATTCTTAAAATGACACTTCAAGTTCTCTAACAGTGGAGTTTGGAAACTTCATTGACACGTTCTCTAAAATAATACCAAATTTTTTAAGCTTCTCCTTTTCAGACCCTATCGTGGGTCGAAAATATAGAGGTAGGTTAATTCAGGGAATATGTATGAAGAATGAACTGCATATTAAATAATGATATCAATTATAACTTTTGCTGTGAGACTAGTTTTAACTCCTACGCGATCCTTCTGACCTGACCAGCAGAATGTTTTTTTCATATCACTTGAGAAAGTATATTTTAGCACATTTTTTAAGTGTTTGATGGCTGTTTCTCCACCAAATCGAAGTACCATGTCTTCCTAAAATTCCAGCAATGCAAAAAGCCATGCAAGTGAGAGTATAAATAAAGTAGTTGTAGAAGCTGTGCATTAATAAATGAAAGAATGATACAATAAGCAAGCAAATTCCAAGAAAAAAATTCTTTTTTTATTGTGACTGTTTTTTTATTCCAAATTTGCACCTAAAAACGTTCTGAGGACGTAATATAACCTTAAGGGAGGTTACAGGCGTTTATTTCCACCACCCGGTAAAACTCCAAAAAAATTACATACAAAATAAAATTTTACTTACAAAGTCATGTCGTAGTTCAATGTCTTCTTTTAATTTGTTCTCAAACTCTAGGAATTATTCCAATGTCTGCACTGGCAATTCTGTTACATGTGGGATCTTTTTGCCTGTTGAGCCTTTTGCGTTGACTGATGTTTTATCATTTTGCAGCAGTAAAGCAATTCCATGAAGTTGGCGCGATAGTATTTTGAACTGTAAAGCATTTTCTTGCCGACATGCAGCTGTAAATAATAAAAATATGAGTATTTTACAACTTGAAAGAAGCACACTTGTTTTCCTGGCACATATGAATATAGTTTCTAACAGGTCTGTCTATAAGTTGGGAAAGTTGTACGAACAAAAATAGCTTTACAGAGTTCTCTAAAAAGGCCTGTTAGAAAAACTTTGTATTTGTTTTAACCAGGGTCATTTGCATTTTTTTATGTCTATGAGATGAAATCAAGGGAATGAGTACGAAAATCATGTAATGATTGCAATAACGAAATACTAGGCGGAACATAATTACCGTAGGAAAAATACATATACCAAAAGGTCTTATCAAATACTGGTACGTTGTTTTATTCCAAGTGCGTTCAGGCTCTCGCTTTTTAGACACAGCCAATGTTATTTTCTCTCCCTTGGGCCAGCACACCATCATTATGTCCATGCTATACCCACGTTAATGGCACTGCAGCAGCCCACTCCTCAGTGACCACAACATAATACGTCCCAGTTGTCTCACTCGACATCATTACAAGGCAACAACTGCAATTGTAAAATAAATTTATTTAGAACATACTGAGAGAATCGAACAGTCGGATTCAATTCGGTAACAGTGATGCGAACTGCGATGCTTTTGCCCGCAGCCAGCGCGTTGGAGGGGATAGCGCGCCCGCCGCCGGCTCGACGCTCGGGCGTGCTCGGGCCGGGTGGCTCGGGCAGCGTCGGGCACAGTCGGGCAGCAGAAGAGCGCAAACATATGATGATGCGGGCTGTCTCTTTCTTTCCTTACAGCTATAGCTGACAAAACGCGTTAGCGGCTTGTCTCGTATCTATTAGATTAAGGCTCCTGGATGGTCACCGCGGCCATATTGAATTCTTACTATCGAGGCGTGGAAAACACCCAATTTTGTTGTGCGTGCCATTTGCAAATAAAAAGACATTTCAATAAAACATCACTCTAGGTCGTTTCAGAACACTTCCAAAATTTACCGAAAACTATCCTTTTCCTACGACAATAAACAAACAGCCATAAAACGAAGCCTAAATATACGGGAAAACAGCCGTTTTACGACTATCGAAAGGAGGTGAAAACGTTCCTTCCGCAAGCAAATCTTACTTTTCGGTAAATTTTACGACTTTCACGAATACGTCAAACGTTGGAGCACAAGTACAGAGCAAATAATAACGAAATGGCACGCACAACAAAATAGGCTTGTCAACATGTCACTTTCCACGCCAATCCACGCCTTATAGTTCATTGGTTTGCAGGCGTGAGGCGCTGCACGATTCTTGACATGTCGGTAACATGTCAGCTGGTCAGCAGCGTACGCACACAGAGATGCTCTGTCTCCGTGACGATGCGCGCTTGGCTAAGCGGCGCGCCGTGCGAGCGAGCGAGAGAGAGAATATCATTCCCTCCTTCTCGCTCTGACTCTGATGCGTCGAGGCTGCTAGATTGCTTTCTCGGCGTGGCCCGGCGATCTGAAAAAGAGGGTACACGTAGAAAAGCGCAAATGTGCACGATACTTTAATAGTCTGCAAGGGGAGAACCTCTGAGTATATAGATATGATATAAGTTAATACTAAGCATTCGTTGCGAAGTTATTAACAAAATAGGATTTCAGCGTTCCGTATATACCCGTGCGGTAACACCCAATCTCGAGATGGTGCGTGGCAGCGCGGTAGGGCGTCTGCCTGCTAAGACGCTGGCCCGGGTTCGTTCCCTGGTGCTTCCTTTATTTTTTTTTTTGGTTTTTTTATTAGAAATAATTATTTAATTATTTTCAGAACAAAGGAGCATGTAAAAAATAGTTTAATTTATAGTCAAAATTGTTTGATTTTTTTATATAACATTCGAACACGACATAATACAGAAACGCGCGCGTTTTGGGCACAAGACGATTTCAAAGAGGATGAGAAAGAGAATCAAAATGACCCGTCAATAATTTGTTTAATTAATTGTGAAAGTTGAAAGTAACACACATTTATTTGTTATAAGGTGTAAGATAATACTATTCTCCACTAATCACACCGTATGACTAAATATATTTGTGTAAGGGAAAATTAGTTACTAATTATTATCCTTCTCCTCACCTCCCTTATTAAACTCTTAACGTTATGTACAAAATCATTACATTCATATCATTCGATTACACACACCCTTCCAAATTTAATTATTTTTTACATGCTCTTTCGTTCTCGAAATAATTACATAATTATTATATATATTGTAACAAAAAAAAAAGCAAAAAAAAATGTAAGGAAGCACCGGGTAACGAACCCGGGCCAGCGTATTAGCAGTCAGACGCCCTTCCGCGCTGCCACACACCATTTCGAGATTGAACGTTACCGCACGGGTATATATGGAACGCTGAAATCCTTTTTTGTTCATAACTTTGCAACGAATGCTTAATATCAACTAATATCTTATCTATATACTCAGAGGTTCTCCCCTTGCAGACTATTAAAGTATCGTGCACATTTGCGCTTTTCGACGTGTACCCTCTTTTTCAGATCGCCGGGCCACGCCGAGAAAGTAATCTAGCAGCCTCGACGCATCAGAGTCAGAGCGAGAAGGAGGGAATGACATTCTCTCTCTCGCTCGCTCGCATGGCGCACCGAACTTAGCCGAGCGCGCGTCGTCAGTCATCACATGGAGACAGAGCATCTCTGTGTGCATAAGTGGAGGGGGATGTGCTCAGCTCGGAATCGCACCATTTATCATGCGATACTCTGTAAGAGTCGTGCGACAAAGTTCTCATTCCTACCGCGGCTACCGCTGACAACTGTGTCGCCACCGTCAACGCGGAGTTCTCGGCTCCGACCCAGGAGCCTTAAATTTTATCTCGCGTATCCCTTTGCGCACTAGACGCGAGACACTATCGTATCTCTTTATTTATAATTTATATAATTGTATAAATAATAAATGTAAAAATGACTAAAACAAGTATACAAATTATATCGCTATTTATCCCACATAGAAAATATTAACTTATTATAAATAATTGTATATCAAAAATTAAAGAAATAAAAAACAGAGTAAGCGTAAATGATACAAATCCACTCTTGGCCAATATGTACGCTTTTTTCCCAAGAACTCATGTTATTAATGTAGAAAATAAATTATTAGTAACACAAGAAAAGTGAAGTACAAAATTGAATTATATATTATTTGTTTTAGAAAAATTAATTGGATAGTACTACAATTACTTAGTTAATAATAAATACACGGAATAAAATAAAAGAACAAAATATTTTTGCGCAACAATATAATATATTGCATTGTATATCTTTCTCATAAAGAAATGGACAACGTACATATTGTTGCTCAACGGAAACCGCGTGAAGGTGGTGGTCTTTTCCGTCAAGAGGAAATGTAAAAATTCTTTTCTTTAATATTAAAGAGAACAATTTTTTACATTTCCTAAGATTGCAGATAGAGCAGAGAGAAAGAGAGAGAGAGAGAGAGAGAGAGAGAGAGAGAGAGAGAGAGAGAGAGAGGGAGAATACGTAGAAAGGATTGATATAAAATAAATATAAAAAGATAAAGAAGAATATAAATGATAGACAGAATAAAGAAAGAAAGACATTAGGCGAGTATTAGTTTTAAGGTCACTTGACACGATGTATAATTCGCGACAAAATTGTCTATGTATCAAAAACCTTCAAAAAATTACACAAGCACATCCATATATATATGGATGTGCTTGTGTAATTTTTTGAAGGTTCTTTATATATATACAATTTACGACAGAAAACGGATACAGAAAAGGAAACAGTCCAAAATAACTATCGGTATTTCTAGTGTTAAATCGGAAAAAAAGTGCATGTGTTGTACTTAATATAATATTGAAAATGATACATATTTATAGTAGAAATATTTAAAACATGTAAACTATTACAACTACAGCAAATTTTTAAAATTAACAAAACACAAGTATGTGATAAGAAAATAGATATACATATAATGTTATGACAAAAACAGATAAAACTTAATATATATAGGTACATATATATACCACGGATTACATATAGGTACATATATATATAATAAAAAAATAACATATATTTTTTTTACATTTTGTACACAGTGGGCATTTAAAATAGGAAATGCTTTCCGATTTTGCCAACGTGAATATTGTATTGCAGGAGTCCCATTAAAAAGTACAATTGTGCGGGAAAAATAATGTAAAGCAATTTATATAAAGAAAAAAACGTTTTAAAAAGCAAACATTTTTTTTTAAAAGCTCTTTTGAATATCTTGAAAACCTGACATGAAATACGTATATTACATCCATACATTAAACGTACGAACGTACGTTGAGTACCTCGTCAAATAATATTGTAATTCTTTTGCTCCCTATCAATGATTATTTCTAACATTTTAAAAAAATAAAATTATGTAAGATGCATTGTAAGAAATATAGTACAATGGGGAGCAGAAATGAGTTCCGAGCTCGGTGCAGAGCGGTGTAGATGAGCGCGCTATCTCTAGGTGGGTTACCGACCTACTTACAGCCACGGTCGATAAAAGGTTCAAATGCAGAACCGCGAACGCGTAAAAATGGTCAGTCGCGCGTATTGCTCGCGCGTGCATTTGATGAAAAGAAACATTTTTAATAAAATTTTATACACACAATTAATATTTATTACATAAAATATAACAATCACAGGTGATTATGTTGTAATTATAATCACAGTCAGTCACGCTGTATTGCTCGCGCGTGCATTTGATTTAAAAAAACATTTTTAATACAATTAATATTTATTACATACAATATAACAATCATAGGTGATTATGTAATTATAATTATATTATGCATCTGTAACTATATTATTCCACCGACTAAGTATGTGTTTACCGGAATAATATAATTACAGATAATATGATAATTATAATTACAACATAATTCCCTATAATTATTCTATTGTATATGTAATGCATATGAATTACATATGTATACGTATGTAATACACATATATAATACATATATATATAAAAAATTGTTTTGCAATATTTTATGATTTTTACGATGTCGCATTATTTTCAGTATCTTATTTATAAGTAAATGAAATATTAAAATTAAATTAAGTAAATTAAGGATTAATCGGATACGAAATCTATTTTGTAATATTTCATGAATTTATAGACTCTTCTAATTTCAACATTAAGTTTATAATGCGATTTTCATCCATTTTTGCTGTTTACAAAATGTAATTATCTATTTCCTAAAATTGAAATATCTTCTTATAAGAAGAAAATATTTTTATATGCAAGCGATGGTATCTCGTGTTTATGGTAATTGGATTTATTTTCTGCGAAAGAGGAAGCCATTTTTTATGTGCTATGGAAATTGTGAAGATCGAAATATATAAAGTCTGCAATATTATCACGTTACTGTTAGCCAATATTTTCTTCTTATAAGAAGATATTTCAATTTTAGGAAATAGATAATTACATTTTGTAAACAGCAAAAATGGATGAAAATCGCATTATAAACTTAATGTTGAAATTAGAAGAATCTATAAATTCATGAAATATTACAAAATAGATTTCGTATCCGATTAATCCTTAATTTACTTAATTTAATTTTAATATTTCATTTACTTATAAATAAGATACTGAAAATAATGCGACATCGTAAAAATCATAAAATATTGCAAAACAATTTTTTATATATATATGTATTATATATGTGTATTACATACGTATACATATGTAATTCATATGCATTACATATACAATAGAATAATTATAGGGAATTATGTTGTAATTATAATTATCATATTATCTGTAATTATATTATTCCGGTAAACACATACTTAGTCGGTGGAATAATATAGTTACAGATGCATAATATAATTATAATTACATAATCACCTATGATTGTTATATTGTATGTAATAAATATTAATTGTATTAAAAATGTTTTTTTAAATCAAATGCACGCGCGAGCAATACAGCGTGACTGACTGTGATTATAATTACAACATAATCACCTGTGATTGTTATATTTTATGTAATAAATATTAATTGTGTGTATAAAATTTTATTAAAAATGTTTCTTTTCATCAAATGCACGCGCGAGCAATACGCGCGACTGACCATTTTTACGCGTTCGCGGTTCTGCATTTGAACCTTTTATCGACCGTGGCTGTAAGTAGGTCGGTAACCCACCTAGAGATAGCGCGCTCATCTACACCGCTCTGCACCGAGCTCGGAACTCATTTCTGCTCCCCATTGTACTGTTATACATTAAGTTTTTTGGCAAACAGACATTGCAATTATGAAGTAATGTACTTCTTTTCCTGCAAACATACATTAACAAATTTGTCTACATTTCTTGTCCACATATTACAGCAATTTTAAAGATAACTTTACATCTTTTTTTTCAGTACCGTCGGATGTAATATGCACTTGATCTCGTTTTGGACATGCACATGTATTTGCATTGATATGTTGAAAATCCATTGTTGTTCAATGCACTTGAATTAACTAAACCCATTAATTGTGTTGTGCAAAATCCAATGATGATTAAGTGGAATTAGTTGGAATCCATACTTTTACAAAATGCGAATAAAGACTAAATTCTCTTCGGAATACAGTTTCTTGAAATGCACAAAAAAACATAGATGATGAGTACAGATGAAGAGTGCAGATAAAGAGTACAAATCATTTTTTTCTTCTTCTTCTTCAATCCTGTCACCTTACAGTAAGGCGGAGTAAAGCGTACAGATATTTAACCCACAGCTCTCCAGCCAGTCAATGGAGTTATCATCTTGAGACAAGCTGACTCGTCTAGGTTTTATTTCAAAACTTTTCCTCGTACACCACATGCTTTACTAGGCTGATGAGACTCCTCTTCCCATCCTTTCTGTCTTGCAAGAGAAATCCCTTTTTTGCCGAATCCGCCGACAAAATTTATTCCGTCTTTATCACCATTATGGACTTAACCCGTAGCCCTGAGAAGGACTGTGTTATTCCTCATAGCACTAGGACTCCGTTTGAACTTAATCACTTTATAAAATGTCTTGTTGTTATCCTTCATCTTCGTAAAACATGATGTTTACTCACTGATGATTGCTTCTTGCTTCTTTCTGCAAACGAAATCCCTTTTTCGCCGAATCCGCCGACAAAATTTATTCCGTCTTCTTCACCATTACGGACTTAACCCGTAGCCCTAAGAAGGACTGCGTTATTTGTCATAGCACTACGACTCTGGTAGAACTTAATCACTTTATATTTTGTTGTTATTCTTCTTCTTAGAACAGTGTACTCATTGATGATGGCTTGGTACTGTCTTCAGCTTCACATTCTTGTGTTTCTTGAAATGTTGATGAAGAGTATTGTTTTGCGGACGACATTAATTCTGGCGGTACTCGTTGTTTTTATTACAATGTATAATTAACTTTAAAACGCATTTGGTAAAATTAGTCTTTGAAAATTATAAGAAAAAATGTATTGTAGGGAACTTTATAATTTGCTTATAATTGCAATAAAATTTGCAACAAAAATTGTAATGTAATACAGTAATAAACATGCATTTTTTAAATATAAATATATTCTTTCTTACCAAAAATAAGAAGAAAGAATATCTTAAAAATAGTCATTGAGGAGCAAAAAAATTCCTAACTTTGACGAAGTATTTGACAAGAACTTGATATGTAATGAATACATATGTAATGAAGATTAAATCGAACATGTTACTTTTAAAATATTAAAAACTTTTACATTAAAAGTACTATTTTCATATAAAACGTCTTTTTTTTAAATTGCTTCACATTATTTTATTAAGGAAATTACAGTTTTACGTAACATATATCTCTTGGCAAAATTGAAACATTTAATATTTTTTATTAATATAATTTTATTATCTTTTTGGTTATAAATAATTGCATTATATTAAGTACAACATGATTTCTCTTTAAATTCCTTGGAATAAAAGTAGTAAGTTTCACTTGAAGCAATAGTGATAATACTGCCATTTAAATAAAGTTTTTAATAACAACAAATATTTCACTATACCTATGGAGGAAACTTTCAATGTACACAAGTCAATGTTTCAGTCAATTATAATGGATTATGCATTTCGGACGAATCCTTTAATGTATCATTTAGAGTAAACAGATTCGTTTTTAAAATGAGTACAGTTTCAATAATGACAGAAGTTGTCACTCCATAGGAGTAAAAGTCACTCTACTTTGAGTGACTCGGATATTACTTTATTTTTGGAGTAAGTTTCGTCAAAGAAATTTTGTCCAAGAAATTTAGAGAGAAAGAGCGAACAAATGGAACATTTCATATTTTTACAATAATAATATGGATATACAAAGTGTAGAAAGTGTCACAGGTAAAGATCAGGACCCCGTGGTTCGTCACTCTCACAGTATTTAACGACTCCAAACCCTCTGTACCTGTGTATGTGCGTGTAATTATGTGTGGATGTGAGTACATGTGTATAACAGAGATTAGGGAAGTTTCGTACTTTACCCAGTGAAGACTTAACGTTGAATTAATAACATACAAAATAGGAAATTTTCTGTTATTATTGACAAAACATCGGATATTACCAATGAAAAATGGAGGACGTTTCTTGTTAAATATACTGATCCTGAAACTTTAGATATTCGATCGCAATTAATAAAGTTAATTGATGTTGATGCAAAAGAGTGTAGTGCAGGAAAGTTCTTTAATGCATTTGAAAAGGAAATGTATAAACTTCAGATTCCATTTGTACATATTATTGCTCTGTCATGCGACAATGCATCTGTCATGACAGGAAAACATTTATCTTCTCAAACAAAACTTGAATCAAAATGCAAACATTTAATAACACTTTCATGTCCTTGCCATTGCTCAGCATTGGCTGCGCACTCTGCATGCGCTAAAATTCCTGATATCTGCGAAAAATTTCTGAGAAAAATTGCAAGTTTTATTAACAACAGTCCAAAACGTTCAGCTATTTTCAATGAATTTTTCGAATGTTTTCAGGATACAAATCATAAAATTTTTAAGTTATGCGATACTAGGTGGCTTTCGCGTTTTTCATGTATTGACAGAGTTCTTGAGTCATGGGATTTAATAAGAAATTTCTTAACTGAAATGGTCGTGATTGAAAAATCAGAGTCTGGGGAATATTTTTTGTCTTTGATGGAAAATAAAGATACAAAAGCGTATTTTCTATTTTAAAAATATGTTTTAGATTTCTTCAATTCATTCAATGCCATTTTTCAAGCTCATGAGACAAGGATTCATTTATTGCAATCTAAATCCGTTAATTTTCTTACGCAAATATCTCACAACTTTTTAAAACCAGAATTGTTGAGAGATTTCCTTAAAAATATATCATTTCGTGAAAAGAAAAATCATAAACCTCTTGCAAATATAACTTTGGGATCGGAATGCGAGGAATATCTTTGTAAGTTATCGAATGGAAGGACATGCAAATGTTGTAACTACCATTAGAGAAAATTGCTTGCAGTTTTACATCGCTGCTGCCGAGGAAATTAGAAAGAGATTACCTGTCGATAACGGTTTTTTACACAAATTGAAAGTTTTTTCAAGCACACATAGCTTTATTTGATATTAACAGAGAAATAACCTTTGACGATGTTTCTTTTGTCGCAAGAACTTTAAGTGGTTTTGACGAAAACGGGTTAAAAGAAGAATGGCTTACGCTGCATTTCGATTGTACTATAGAAGAAAAAACAAAATCTTGAAAAACTCAGTTTCGACAACATGTGGAAAGAGATTTTGAAACGTCCATTTATTAACAATCCTAAGTATTCAAATGTAAGATCACTTGTCACTGAAATGTAATGACGATTTCATGTCTCTAAACCACCGGCAATATTTAATAATTTTTACAATAATCCTATTTTCGCGCGCGCTTGTGTATGTGTTTGAGTGAGCGTGTATCACAGCAGAGATCAGGACCCCGTGGTTCGTCACTTCCACAGTATTTTACGACTCCAAACCCTCTCTGTCTGTGTGTGTGTGTGTGTGTGTGTCACAGCAGAGATCAGGTCTCCGTGGTTCGTCACTCCCACAGTATTTTACGACTCCAAACCCTCACTGTCTGTGTGTGTGTTTAAACTTTGATATCCATACATTATATATCATTTTATATGAATAATAATGTTTTGAAAGAGAGAGAGAGGGAGAGGGAGAGGGAGAGAGAGAAAGAGAGAGAGAGAGAGAGAGAGAGAGAGAGAGAGAGAGAGAGAGAGAGAGAGAGAGAATAAACATTATTATTCATATAATATGATGTGTACAATAATGTCTAAAACATAATATATTATGTTTTGGACATTATTGTTGCGTATCAGACGAGGAGGGGCCTGCAATATCTGTATCATCTGCAGCGTATAATGTCAAACTGCTTTTTATTTTTTTTTTAGCAGGAGCATATAACACATCTGCTGACATACGCTGCAGATGATTGTGATTAATCACCATATTTAAGGCTGTTTCCCCCCTCGCCCTCAACGCTGATTTGAATACACAACTCGCATTTACCACGGTCGACGAAAGCCTGTTTGCGTTTTTTAGTTTTTATATCCGATAAGACAGAAAATGCTCTTTCAGGATCTGCATTTGAATGCGGAAGTGACCTTATTACATTTAAAAGTGATCTTAAATTTGGATACTTAGGATTGTTAATGGATGGACGCTTCAAAATCTCTTTCCACATATTGTCAAAATTGAGTTTTTCAAGATTTTGTTTTTCTTCTATAGTAAAATCGGAATGCAGCTTAAGCCATTCTTCTTTTAACCCGTTTTCGTCAAAACCACTTAAAGTTTTTGCGACAAAAGAAACATCGTCAAAGGTCATTTCTCTGTTAATATCAAATAAAGCTATGTGTGCTTGAAAAACATTCAATTTGTGTAAAAAAACGTTATCGACAGGTAATCTCTTTCTAATTTCCTCGGCAGCAACGATGTAAAACTGCAAGCAATTTTCTCTAATGGTAGATACAACACTTTCATGTCTTTCCTTCGATAAGTTACAAAGATATTCTTCGCATTTGGATCCCAAAGTTATATTTGCAAGAGGTTTATGATTTTCCTTTTCACGAAATGATATATTTTTAAGGAAATCTCTCAACAATTCTGGTTTTAAAAAGTTTTGAGATATTTGCGTAAGAAAATTAACGGATTTAGATTGCAATAAATGAATCCTTGTCTCATGAGCTTGAAAAAAGGCATTGAATGAATTGAAGAAATCTAAAACATATTTTAAAAATAAAAAATACGCTTTTGTATCATTATTTTCCATCAAAGACAATAAATATTCCCCAGACTCTGATTTTTCAATCACGACCATTTCAGTTAGGAAATTTCTTATTGACTCCCATGACTCAAGAACTCTGTCAATACATGAAAAACGCGAAAGCCACCTAGTATCGCATAACTTCAAAATTTTATGATTTGTATCCTGAAAACATTCGCAAAATTCATTGAAAATAGCTGAACGTTTTGGACTGTTGTTAATAAAACTTGCAATTTTTCTCAGAAATTTTTCGCAGATATCAGGAATTTTAGCGCATGCAGAGTGCGCAGCCAATGCTGAGCAATGGCAAGGACATGAAAGTGTTATTAAATGTTTGCATTTTGATTCAAGTTTCGTTTTAAAAGATAAATGTTTTCCTGTCATGACAGATGCATTGTCGCATGACAGAGCAATAATATTTACAAATGGAATTTGAAGTTTATACATTTCATTTTGAAATGCGTTGAATAACTTTTCTGCACTACAATCTTTTGCATCAACATCAATTAACTTAACTAATTGCGATCGAATATCTAAAGTTTCAGGATCAATATATCTAGCAAGAAACGTCATCCATTTTTCATTTGTAATATCTGATGTTTCGTCAATAAAAATAGAAAATTTTGCATTTTGTAAGTTACTAGCTACACGTTCTGTCTCAACCGGACACAAAACATTCGTAATAATATTCGTGCATTTTTTTCGACTGATACGCATGTTTTTCACGATATTGTAATCTTCTATATCTCGAAAAAAGCTAAGAATTTGATCTGCAGATTGAAAGGGAATATTAAGTTCAGCCATTAATGCGGCAAATCGTATCTCCGTTATTTTTGTGCGCTCATCAAATGTGAAATGCGGTTCATCAAATTGCGTATTCAAATCTTGATCCGATTTGTTCGTTCTTATAATACTTTTTCCCGATTTATTTATGTGCATTGCGGATTCTGCGTGTCGATATATTTGTGATAAACCACCAGCAATTGAAAATGATCTATCACAAATGAGGCAAAAGAACGAATTAGCATTATTTGCTACTTCGCGTAACCATAATTTCAATTCTTCTATCTCTAACCATTGTATTCTAAATGTTCTGTTATGCTGTGTATCTTTCTCTTGTAATTTTTTTTTGTGACACGCAGAATCCGCATGCCTGGAAACATGCGATGAACATGACAATTTTTTATCGCATACATTGCAATAAAAAAGTGTATCATCCGATGGCACTTCACGTATCCAAGATTTATAACGATCGTCGCTAAGCCAAGCTTGGAAAAATTTTTGCTTTGATCGTTTCTTCACCTCATCGCATGTTTCCATATTGAATAAAAAATGTATTAGAATAAGAAGTAATAAATAATAGAAAGAGTAGAATAGGGAAGATAGAAAGATAGAGAAGTAGAAACTTAGAAGGGAAATGGCAAAAAGATTGCGAAAAATATAAGTATGAAGAAAAATAAAAAACAGAAGTGCAGCAATGTAAAGAAGAAAGAAAAGAGAAAATAAAGTAAAAAGTGATAGAATATAAATGAGAATTGCAAAGGCAGAAAAATCGTACCGTGAAATAAAAGAAAGCTCTATCTGTAACGTGGCGATCAGCACAAGACGCTCCTTTGCATTCTTGGCGTAAAACAATATATATATCAGGAAAAACAAATGCGAATCGCTCGCGCAGGCCTGTGCTAAGAGATGACACTGCAAGGCAATCATCTCGAAAGTGACGAGGGTGCCTAAATGCATAATATCGGTGTAATGATAAAATAATCATTGTAATGTACATCTTTGTAAATTATGTTTTTGTATATATTTATGTTACTTTTACTGATAAAAAATATGATTCTTAAATTGAAAATTTAAGTTTGTGTTTTTGCAACTAGTTTTATTTTTTTCTACTGCACAACATCAAAACGAGTGATGACTGAAAGCAAAACTTAAGCAAAGCCTTTTAAAAGTTTAGCTTATTGTTAATAATTTTCGATGTAACAAATGATAATTCGATTTAAAGCAAATAGAAGTCGCTCTGTTAATATGGCACATTAATATCTTCTTGTTAATAATATATAAGATTCGCATAACATAAGTTATCTTTCTAATAACATTCTTTTTTTTAGGAAAATGCGCATGTATTGGGTAAGAGTGGGTTTGTATCATTTACGCTTTCTCTGTTTTTTATTTCTTTAATTCTTTATATACAATTATTTATAATAAGTTAATATTTTCTATGTGGGATAAATAGCGATATAATTTGTATACTTGTTTTAGTCATTTTTACATTTATTATTTATACAATTATATAAATTATAAATAAAGAGATACGATAGTGTCTCGCGTCTAGTGCGCAAAGGGATACGCGAGATAAAATTTAATCTAATAGATACGAGACAAGCCGCTAACGCGTTTTGTCAGCTATAGCTGTAAGGAAAGAAAGAGACAGCCCGCATCATCATATGTTTGCGCTCTTCTGCTGCCCGACTGTGCCCGACGCTGCCCGAGCCACCCGGCCCGAGCACGCCCGAGCGTCGAGCCGGCGGCGGGCGCGCTATCCCCTCCAACGCGCTGGCTGCGGGCAAAAGCATCGCAGTTCGCATCACTGTTCGGTAATGCCCCTCACCTTAAAGGTTATACAGCACAATAATATATAGCAGGCAAGGCATAAAATTATATTATTGTCACGTTTCCGAAAAAATTAATACTCAAAAATAAGATTACAGTAGTTCTCGTTATGTGTGGCGAGGGTCGGATTATAACCCGCCGCTACCCAAATATCCAACGAAAAAGTGTCGATGTTGACCGTCTGAAGGCACTAAGCCATGCAAGCACACGATCAGATATTGATCAGATACGGATCGACTGACACGTGCCGCTGCGAGGTTATACCAAATAAAAGTGACTGCTAGAAGTCGACTCTTCGTCGACTTTTAAAAGTCGACTATTTAGAAGTCGACTTTTCGTCGACTTTTATGAGTCTACTATTTAGAAGTCGACTTTACGTCGACTTTTATGAGTCGACTGAAAGTCGATTTACAAAAGTCGACATTCCGCCGACTTCCCGTCGAGTGTGCTCTTAGGGTATATTAATTTTTAAGATTATATATAAACTGCAATAATTGATTAAGTTTAAAATGTTTTATCGTGAAGAGGTTAGTATTCATATTTAACATACTATTTGAGGAATATTTCTTGACGGAAAAGCAATTCGTGTTAATTCATAAAATATATACGTATATTCACCTAATGGACACATAAACATTAAACATAGTCGCTGTCTGCTAATTTGACGCTCGAAAAAATTTGGTTAATAACAGAAAAATATTATTTCCCAAATGTTTAAACAAATTTCCTAAACTTCCCTAAATGATTCCCAATTCATATAAAAAAGAATAATTCAAAAATATTCAATTTGTCTGCTAACTCTACGGCGGTTTCCTACGGTCCGTCGGGCTGCGTTCAGAAACATCACCCGAAGCCCCCGGTTATCATTTTATCCTTGTCATGGTGCGATCCCATGGTACGGAACGTATGCGCAATGCGGAATTGACGGAATGAAGTTCGTCCAATCGCAGATATTCCGCCAGTTGCGTTCCGCTGAAATATCTTTATCTGTGTCCCATGGAGCGGAATTCGCGGAAGCGCAATTGACGCTTGCCAATCACAAGATTATTTCCCATAGATCCTTTCATTGTATCTATCGGAACAGTGTATATTATTGGCACGCACAGACTACGCTTCCGCATTTTCCGCTCCATGGGACACGGATAATTATATTTAAGCGGAACGGAATCACACGTACATACATGCAATACATCTGTCACATTAACGAATTCCATTCATAACCTACAAAATTGTCACCAATTGCTACAACATTCAGTCGCTAAAAATGTATTCTAAAGAATTGTTTGTTATTATTTGCGTATTATTAAATAAATTAAAACAATGTTGGTGTCCATTTAAAAAGCAACAACTACGCATAAAATTATAAAATTATATTCATTAAAATTATATTCATTAAATTATATTCATTAAAATTATATTCATTATATATAATCGCAGCTTTTGTTATAAAGCTTCCGCAGTTTCCGCACGGATAGTGCGGATAAAATAGAAACTTGCGGATAAAAGTCGGCGGAACGAACGTAGAAGAGGTCGAACCAATCACGAGCGTTTGGCCAATTCCGCATTGCGCATACGTTCCGTACCATGGGATCGCACCATTATTCACCAAATGTTAAACAAGGATATAATGATACCCGGGGATACTCGGGTGATGTTTCTGAACGCAGCCCGTGAGGTTCCTCTCTACATACGCGGTATTTTTAAAAGACGTAAATGCGATTTAGAGTAGGTTATCAGTTCAAACTTCAAATAATAAAGTCAAAATGGATTTGACAAGTAATATTGTGAGTACTATTGCTGTCTTCGGCAAACAACATCAAGAAATATTGGTAATTCTTCAGTTTACACCCCTCACCCCCGATTTTGATGAACTTAGGCTTAATCGACGCGTTTTTTGCTCAAAACGACCGAATCTGGCAGAAAAAAGTGTCGCTC
>JASTWR010001620.1:0-38225 GCA_030770355.1 Harpagoxenus sublaevis | reverse complement strand
ACATCCCTTGTGTTATGGTTGGTTCTCCCATACGCCACGTGCCAGGGTGTTTAGTATTCCGCTCTTTCTGCTGGGAAAAAAAAACATTATATGGTCCCGCAAGTTTTCAAGCTCACTGTTAGGTAATGCCGCTCGCTGCTAAAGATCCAGGATCGCTGTATTGCCATGTCGGCTTGGTGTTGGGTTTAATTATTTCCGGTGGCTTGCTGTATTCTAAGATTGGTGTTATTCGATACCACCCGTCATTCAAAAGGTACATTGTCGGAATTATGCGGCTGCATGTTGTTTGTGTTCCTGTCTTGAAAAGAATGTGAGTCCGTGGCGCTAGGAAGTATGTTTCATTCCCTGTATACTGGTAATTGTTGATAACATTCTTGGTATTTCGAAATTTAACATCTACTGGAGTGCACTTGATTAAATGTACCACTTCTCCAGAAATTACTGCCATGTATCCCGGTCCTTTCATAATCTGGTAAGCAAAGTCGTCTGGAGCATGGATCGCAAGACTCAGCGCGTTCTTCATTACTTGTCGTTCCAATTTGCAACGTTGTGTAAGTACATCTGTATATAATCTGTTCATCTGTGTTCGTATGTGTTTTTCTACATAAACGAATTTTGAATTGACATATGCAAAAATATCTAAATTTTCGACTGAAATTCGTCGCCTTTTCGCAAAAGATTCTCCTCTTTTAGTTTCTAGAATTAATAATTTTGGATGTTCTGTTTTGACTAAGGTATATCCACAAAGAAGCTCCTCTCCGGTTTGTGTTAGTGCAAAGGTGACATCTTGAGCTGACAAGGAATAAATAATTTGCAATTTTTCATTTATATTACTAACCATTTTGTTTGCTTTTCCTTCATATAATACATCGTAGTGATTAAATTTACAATAATCATCAGGTATTGTTTCCCAAATGTATATCTTCCTTCAATATCTATGCAATTTCCATCTGAATATTGACAAATTGTCCCTGTTTTTAGATGAATTTGATTTGTTTCTACATTTGTTATTGCCCGTTGTGAATTTAGACTGATAGTTATTATTCCTTGCACAACTACATTGTCCCATGTTCCATAAGGATCTGAATATTGTGTTCCAGAGCATTGTCCGTCTGTTTTTACTGTTCCTGCGAAAGTGATTGGTCGCGATGTTGTGTAATTTACCTTTAGCCCGTTAATTACATTATTAACGTTTAAAATAAGTGTTCCTGTTTTATGCATACTTTTACATTGATCAATATCTGTATCGATGATATATTCTGCTTGCGCATTTGCTACGATTGATACGTGTGAGTGCATTCCACAATAATAAATTGTTCTTGAAATAGAAATTTTACATTGAATTACAATGGTTGTATCGAATTTTGAGAGTTGTAGTAATTGTATATTTGTTTCTTCCACATGAGGTTCAATTAGAGGTATGTTACATTCTTCTATATCTAATAATGATACAGTCGTCACGTTGAGATTAGTTGTTCCGCAGTCATATCCAATGATTCCGTGCGTCTCTTCAATGTTGAGAAATAGGATGGTGATTAAGGAGAATATCGTCTTGATTGAATACATAATGGTCTTCATCTGTTTTAAATACAATTTTAAAAGGTTAATTATTATCTTAAAACTAAATTATTTATTCTAAGTTTTGAAGATTGAAAATGTTGCGCGGTTCATGTTCAATCTTAATTATTGTCAATTTTTGCCGATTTTTGCCTTTCGAACTTTATTTGAATGAACAATCTTGAATTTCCCTTTAAAAAGAAGCTTAATATTTCCATTTGGTAATATATCTGTAACAATGTGTGGTCCAGAGTATTGATCTCCCAATTTACCTTTCTTGGGTTCATTTAAAAGAAAAACTTGATCATTTATTGAAAGGCTTGTGGATTAATCCTTTTGTCATAATAATATTTTGATTTTAATTTTGATCCAATTAAGCATTCTCTGGCCAATTCTTGTAAATCATGTATGTTGGTCATTAATTGACATAAATAGTCATCATATGTTTTTCCTTCTCCAATATCATCTATAATTTCACCGGATGGTTGTCTGGCTGTTTTGCCAAATACCAACTCATATGGAGTGTATCCAGTGGATTCATGAGTACTAGTGTTGTAAGAAAAGGTTGCATACTCTAATAATTCGTCCCATTCTGTAAATTTATTGACATATTGTTTTAAATATTCAATTAATATCAATGTGATCTTTCCAAAGCTCCGTTAGCTTGTGGATAAAAGGCTTGTAGTTTCTATATTGTTTAATTTTGAATTGTTTGGTAAATCTTTTCATTAATTTGCTCATAAAATTACTACCTTGATCAGTCAGAATTATTTTAGGTGCTCCAAAAATGCAAATAAAATATTTAATAACGCATCAGCAACTTGAATAGCAGTTATTGATTTTAAAGGGATGGCAAGGGAAAATTTTGTAAGATGATCTGTGATTGTTAAGATATAGGAATTTCCTTTGGTGGTTTCGGGTAGCGGTCCAACTATATCCATCGATATTTTTCGAGCGAAGAAATGGGTGTGTCAGTTATTAACATGGGCTGTTTGGTTTAACTCTAACTAGCTTTTTAATCTGACATTGCAAACATTGACTAATAAAATTTTGAATATCGGCTTTAATGTTATCCCAATAAAATTTTGTCTTATTCGATTATAAGTTTTAGTTATTCCTTTATGACCTCCGATTCTCGATGAATGAGCTTCTTCTATAATATCTTTTCGCTTTGAATTTCTGGAATTTTTACTACTCCATGACATATTATTAATTTCATTGAAGTTCCAAGCATAGATTTCCGAATTTGGTTTAGGATAGAATTTCTTTCCATTGAATATATCTATTTCTTTTGTTTTTGCTATATTCAGAGTTTTAATTGAATTTTCTTTAATTATTTCTCGTAATTTAATTGAAAACTCTAGCAATATATCTTTGGTCATTTTTTCTTTAATATTTTTCTTACAATTAAAATCAAATGAATCTTATTTCCTCTTTTAATAACTTCATGTTTCCTAATTTATTTTGCTTTAACTTGGGTATTAAGTTTCGATTTTGAAGTTGTTTTGATCCCTCGTCACAAGGTTTTCCGTCCGCAGTTAAGAAATACAAATAATTTTCTTGCGCATAAATATCTGATCACGGCTGTTAATAACCACTATGCCTTTGTCCGCGTGTCACTATTTGTTTTTCAGTCTGTCTGTCATATCAAGTTCATTGTAAGTTGTGTCTATGTCTTCCTCACTATCACTGTCTCTTTCTTCCTCGCTACGTTCTTCCTCTTCTTCCTCGTCAGAGTCATCGTCGTCAGGGTCTGGTTACCTGCTTCTGTATTGTTTTCGTTATTTTCTTTCTCTGTCATTTGTGACGGATCTTCGCGATTCTCTTCGTACGTAGTCTCATTTTGATAAATTCCATCTTCTACATCGCCTCTTGTTAAATTATTTATAATTTCTAAAAGATTTGATGGTATAATTATTTGTGAAGTTGAAGGGTTTATGTCATCGTGATTAGTTGAAGGGTTTATGTTATCGTGATTAGTTGAAGGGTTTTATGTCATCGTGATTGTTAATGTTTTCAATTGGTAATGTTTCTGTTTCGATTGCTATATCTTGTATGTCATCGTGATTGTTAATGTTTTCTAATGGTAATGTTTCTGTTTCAATTGTTATATCTTGAGTATTGTTTTCAGTACTTGACATTTCTGAAAATAAAGATTCATTATTATTTGTTTGATTTATTGGGTTATTGTGTATTTCTGCATGAATTGTATGTTCAATAAACGGCGGTTCTTCTAATTCTTTCTTAGTAAATGGTATACTTTCTCCTTCTGATTTTTCTGCATTTCGCGTTTGCATTCCTGTAACTACTGGCTCTGGTTCTTCTATCATCATTCCCCTTCTCGGTGAAACTGGTAAAGGCATAGGATTAGCATTTCTTTGTCTTGCTTCATCATCTTCTGGGCATTCTTCAATTTCGTCATATGAAGGATTAATTGGATATAAATTTGTCACAGGGTTTCTCGATAAAGCATCAGCATTAGCATTTATTTTTCCTGGTTTATAAATTATCTCATAATCATATTCGGCTAATTTAATTCTCCATCTGGCTAAACGCGAAGTAGGATCTTTTAACTTATGAAGCCAGGTTAATGGTTTATGATCAGTCACTAATTTAAATTTTTTACCATAAAGATAAGGTCTAAAATGTTGCACAGCGTATACTATTGCTAATAATTCCTTTTCTATTGTTGAGTAATTTTTCTCGGCATCGTTTAATACCCTTGAAGCATAGCTTATTGGTTGATCTTTCCCTATCTGTCCTTGACTTAAAATTGCGCCAATTGCAGTTCCAGATGCATCAGTTGTTAAAGAAAAGTTTTAGTAAAATCGGGATATTGTAATATTGGTTCTTGACAGAGTGCATTTCTTAATATATCAAAACTATCTTGCTCTTTATTTCCCCATACAAAATCAATGTCCTTTTTTAATAAATTAGTTAATGGTTTAGCTATTTTTGAAAATCCTTTAATGAATCTGCGATAATATCCGGCTAATCCAAGAAATTGTTTTATGTTTTTTGCATTTTTAGGAATTGGAAAATTTTGTACTGCTTCTACCTTTTTAGGGTCTGGTCGGACTCCATTTTCCCCTATTATATGCCCTAAATATGTAACTTTCCTTTCTTAAAAATTCACATTTATCTGGTTGCAGCTTAAGATTTGCCTTACGTAATCGCTTAATTAATTTTTCAAATTTAATTGCATGTTCTGTAAGTGAGCTTGAATATAATACGATGTCATCTAAATATACAAAAATTTCGTTACCTTGCATTCCTGTAAGGACTAAATCCATTAATCTTTGAAAAGTTGCCGGTGCATTCTTTAATCCAAAAGGCATTCGATCAAATTCATAATGTCCATGTGGCGTTGAAAACGCTGTTTTATGACTATCATTTGGGTGCATTTTGATCTGATGAAAACCTGAAGCAAGGTCAAAGACCGAGAAATATTTCGCACCGCCCAGCTGATCTAATATCTCCGTTATGTTTGGAAGTGGATACGCGTCACCTACTGTCTTATCATTTAGGTCACGGAAATCTAACACCATTCTCCACCGCTTATTCCCCTTTGAGCCTGGCTTTTTAGGGACTATCCACACAGGCGTATTATATGGGGATTTTGATGCCTTAATTATATTCTGATCTAATAATTCATTTACTTGCTTGTTTATTTCATCTTTATGAATTACTGGAAATCTGTATTGTCGCGTGTGTATAGGTATTTCATTTACTGTTGGAATTCGGTGCTTTAAAACATTTGTATGATCGAGGTTTTCTCCGGGCAAGTGAAAACAATCTGAACTTTTTTCAATTAATTCTTCAACATGTAATCGTTCTTCAGTATTTAAATGTTCTAGCCTTAATGCATTTATTATTTTATCTTTTCTTTCATCCTTATTAACATGAAAACATGATCTCAAACCTGAGTTAGAGTTCTTGGAGTTGGGAATTAGTATTGTATCAGAGTTTGAACTTGAATTAGAATCAGAGTCTGAATTTGAGTTTGAACTTGAGTTTGTGTTTGAACTTGAACTTGGATCATGGATGGAACTACCTAAGCAGTCCGAGTTTGAGTTTGAGTTAGAATTATAAATGGAACTACCTAAGCAGTCCGAGTTTGAGTTTGAGTTAGAATTATAAATGGAACTACCTAAGCAGTCCGAGATTAGGTTTGTATTTGAATTAGGAATTTGCTTTTCATTTGTTTCAAACTCATATAATTTAATCGTGGGTACATATACCCTTTCTTCTTCATCATTTGTATTTATTACTTGTAGATATGCTTTCTCGCCTGTTACTGTAACTAAAGCATTTCCTAAGTAAATGCCTTTTGTCACGTTTAATCGCGGAACATAACCTTCTTTTAATTCTGGATTTGCGACTCTAATGCACATTTGTGAAATAGATCTTGCAGGAATTATGAAAGTTTCTTCTTTTTCTTCAAAAGGAATTTGAATATCATTCCATTCTAATTGATTTTGTTGGTAATTAACTTTTACTTGAAATTGTTTAAAGAAATCTGACCCCAAAATCCCATTTTATCCCCTGCCCTAAGGTGGTCACGTGATGCGCCGTAATTCCACTAAGTCTTAGAATTTCATTTCTGTCCACTATGGTATTGGATGTAACAAAATTTCTTTTAATAATATTTGGCCCTGATCCACTGTCTACTAAAAATTTAAGATTTCCCACAAAATTTGAGCTATTTAACTTTACCGATGGAACATCATCAATGTGAGCTATGTTTACTGTTCGGTATCTGATTCTGATTCCCCCGTTATAACTCGCGTAGGGCGAATTTTGGTATTTCCCGGGGTCGCCCCTGTCCTCGCGGGAATTTGTCCGTTTCCCTGATTTTGAGAATTTTCACGGAGACTATTGTTATATATACGCTTGCGACATTCTTCTAGCATGTGCCCGGATTTCTTACAATATCTGCATATGATTGTTGCGTTTTGATTTAATGTCGGATTTTGTTGTGTGCCCGAAGTTGTTGATTGTTTAAAGTTGTTTTTATTATTAGAATTGTTATTAGTATTGTTCTGTGAAAACCCGGATGTATTTTGATTCCCGTTCTTACTATTTCCCTGAAATTTATTAATTTGCCAGCATCGATCTGCTGTGTGACCTTTCTTATGACAGTACTGACAAGTTACGATTTCGGCTTCTACGCGCCGTGTCGAAGCTCGTTTCTCACCAGTTGCATTCTCCGCAAGCACAACGCTTCTTATCATTTTAACAGTCTCTAATTCTTTTTCAGCATCAATCGCGCGACTCTCAACTTCTTCGAATGTTCCTTCCTTCGATATTATAATTTCTCTATTCAGACCGCGTAAAAAACTTGTTTTTAAATGGCTTTCAATTGAATTTCGAAACTCTGGGCTTATCTGTCCCGATTCTCTTCTTTGTGCATCAAGTATTCGTTTCCCTAATTCCCGAATGCGATTTGCATATGCGACTACCTTTTCATCTTTTTTCTGATATAAATAAGCTAACCGTCCCTGGGATTCATAAACCGTTTCCCTAGGTCCATATTTTGTTCTTAAAAATTCTACTAATTCTTGCATTTTGTTAAAAGTCTTCCCGAGAATTGATCTGTGTGCATCCCCCTTTAATTTGTTTCGAACGGCTCGAACCAGATTTATTTCTTGCGTTGGTGTGATCATGCTGAGTGCTTCCTCGCAACCCTCGACAAAATATACAAAAGGTATGTTTCCTCCATCAAAATTCGGCACTGCTTCTAATGCGTCTCTAATTGAAAAATGCAAATAATTACCTAATGTTCCTTCATTTATTATTGCCATTCCTGAATTTAGCGGTCGTTGATTCGGCGACTGCTGTAGTTGTTGAATTATTTGTTGTTGCTGAGCCAACGCCCTTCGTAACTCATCGACGTCCATTTCTCTTGAATCGGTCCTCGTTGTTCCTTCCATTGTTTCGGGAGGCGGCGTACGCATCATCTTGATTCTCTTTCTGTCATTTCTTTTTTTTTTTTACACAACCTTTAGTATCCCACCGCTGTCACCAAAAATTTATGTCACAAACTGATTAGAGAGAATTTTATGAGTCTGTTTTTGGGTCAATACATTCAGGTACTTTACCCGGGATTTGGACTAGGCTGTGTAATTAATCTGGGCCAAAAAGAAATCGTATTTTGTAAACCTTATAACGAGGATCAGATTTATTTATCGAATCAAAATTAGGGTATTCAACTTTGAAATCAATAGGGATGACCTTGTAGCTTGGAACTTGTTGAATTGTACTACCTCGAATTCCGGTTTCGAGTTCTTTTAATTTTAGGAAAATCGGGAAAGGATCCTGGTTGGATTGGATCGCTGACTTGATTTGATGTTTAATCTTTTTAATTTGGATTCTTCTCCCTCCTTTCTTAGGCATAGGAATTAGAATAACTGTTGCCACTCTCCTTGGCAGCGACAGTTAAAGATGGAGTTTGAATAACTGTTGCCACTCGCCTTGGCAGCGGCAATTAAAGATGGAGCACCCTGTTGCCACACGCCTTGGCAGCGACAGGTCTGGATAGGTGTTTCTTAGGGTTGGTAAATTTTAGCAGAATAAATTCAGGATTTACCCTTTAAAAATAATGCCCTTTATTGTGAGACAATCTCGTTCTACAAGTGTTTTTACGAGATGTCGCAACGAATTGACTTGTAATGAGTAAGCCGCTCAAAGTAAAGATTCACTGAATTATGGGCAAGAGTAAGATCGAAGCCCGAAGCAGCAAAACTAAAGAGCTAGAGCTAAAGAGCGCAGCGACACTTTTTAACGCCTTATTTATACCCAAGTGGTGAGAACCCCCCGCGCGAGCTTCTCTCCACTTTGTACATATCTTTGTGGAGGAGGAAGGTATTGTCTCAGGGTGTAATTCTATGCCCGTGAATCCCGCGACCCGGCAACTACGTCGCCTGGTATCACCAGAAATCAGATCAATAATCGATAACTGGTATTACTGATGTTTTCATTCCTTATTTCAAATATAATTCAAATATAATTTGTCCGCTCGTAACAATATGGAGGGGTTAAAGCCATAGTGGTGTAAGTCACTTTTTTAAACCTATTGAGTTGAGTTCATAGATGCAGTCTACACATGCAGATATGTTGAAAGAAGAAGAAAAAATAAAGTGGTCAAAGAAATTGACTTACACCACTATGGCTTTAACCCCTCCATATATGCATGTATATACACACACGACAGCAAGTTCCTTTACACATTTATATTCTACAAGCGATTGAGATGTCTATTACGAACAAGATTTCTTATGTTTTTAATTTTTAAGCGTGATATTCATTACGTACAATATTTATTACACGCTTATGGTCTTTAAACGTAATGTCTACTACGGGCAAGATTTGCCATTATAAAAATATTTAAAAAATCTTATTAATCTAATAATTGGGTATTAATAAGATATATTTATAATTAAACAACTAGCAATATACATACATACATCTTTAATAATCAATCAGGTAATCTGTGATTTCACATATTTTACTGTTTCAGAAACATTCCTCGATCCATGTACACTTAACAATTTTTATACCCGTTTGCTCACATGCTTTCACGTTTCTTATAATAGTGCTTGTTTCACTTGTGTCTTCTACAAATACATGCGTAACGGAATTATCAATGGTGTCTTTAACTGTACCTGACATAAACCGAAATTTAAATGTAGCACAACACGATTTATTTTCGAAGAATCCAGTTATATCTCTAAATAGCGAATAAGGTGATGTACTCTTGAATAATTCCTTGTCCATTTGTTTTTCCTGCTCACTGGTAAGCTGGTTGTCCGCATGCAAAATAATTTGCACAATTAGATTAGTGCAATAATTTATATATAATTTATAAATATACTTTAATTATACAAGTACCTCGAAAATAATTGGTTTCGCCATCTTGCCGAATGAACGCTTCAAACTTTTCTCATCTGCGTCAACGATAAAAATATCGTAATATTTGTCATAGTTTTCTGCAACTTTGTGTCTAGTAATATTCCGGCTGCATAATAATTCCCATGGTAAAAAAATCGTCTAACGAGACCAAGTTAGATTGATTGGTGACACGTTTAAACCAATCCAAAGTTACAACATCGTATTTTCTACTGGTTATTACTTCTTTCCCTCGTATCTGAAAAAGGAATTTGTTCTATTAGTTCGATAACTATTGGATGTATTCAAGCTTGAGTTGCGCGATAACGTAGCACATATGTATATATATATATATATCCTATCGTTTTATCATTGCCTACTATCACGCAGAAAGTTGTATTCATTTGATTTTGAACAATTTTTGCGCTATGCTGCTGCAGTATTTCTTCAATCTGCTCTTTCGGGAATTCATCGGTGCCATTAATCACGCAAATTTCTTTTCTGTCTAATAGTTGCGTGAGTGGTACTGCGTTCTTGCTGTACATCTTTCGACTCGCTCTTTTCTAATTGAATGGTATAAAATTATAAGTAACATAATTTCGGTATCCATCAATATGCTTGTCAAATAATAATAAATTGTTTGTAACTAACCTGGCCTTATTCGACACGCGGGCGACGCGGCTGAAGGAAGCACGCACACTAAGAAACAGCCTCCTCCACCCCACCCACCGATCCATCTCACGCAGCGTCTCGATTGTCTCGAATCTTTAATTGTTTTTCTAAGTTAGAAACTCTCATTTCGAACGCAACCGTCTTGCCGTTGATCAGCTTGTCGTCTTGAGTTCGCAAAATAATATTTACAAGGTATTTCACACACACACACACACAATACACATACACACGGAAAGAGAGGGTTTTGAGTCGCTAAATATTGTGGGAGTGACGAAACACGGGGTCCTGATTTCTTTCTGTGACACACACTACATTTTTCGTATTGCAATTTTTTCCTTTATTTTTTTTTTTGTATAAAGGGATGTCTAACGAACCAACGAAAAGACGTAAGCGAAGCTTTTCAGAAGCTTGGCTTACTGATGAGCGTTATAAATCTTGGGTACGCAAAGTACCATCCGATAATACGCTTTATTACTGCAGTATATGCAATAAAAATTTTTCCTGCAATGCAACGTATATTTCAAGACATCCGGATTCTGCGTCTCATAAAAAAAATATTGGGAAAAATTTACTATCAAGTAATGATGATAATAATTTGTCAATAAAAAAATTTTGTAAATCATGGTTACATATTGAGCAATATAAATGTTGGTTACGCAAAGTTCCACATGATCCAAGTTTATTTTATTGTTTAATTTGCGATAAATCTATTGCTTGTAGTTCAAAAATTAATTATCACGCGGAATCGAAAACACATATTGACAAATGTAAAAGTAGTTGTAGTGAAATAAGAAAATTGAATAAAGATTTGAATACGCAAAGTAATGAATCGCGAACATTTGATGAGCGTAAAAAAGAAGCGGAGATTAGATATGCCGCATTAATCGATGACAAAAATATTCCTCATCAAAATGCAAAAGAAATTCTTAGTTTCTTTCAACATGTAGGAAAAGATCCTGATGTGTTGCAAAGCTTGAGCATGGGTCGTACAAAATTTAAAAACATTATTAGTAACATTTTGTGCCAAATTGAGACGGAACGTATCGTTGACAAGATTCAGAACACAAAATTTACAATATATGTAGACGAAACGTCTGACATTTGTAATGATAAATGGATGTCATATTTTTCGCAATAAATTCTAAATTCTAATTAACATCCTTTATCTAGCCAATCGTTGTCGAAATTAATATATATTTTCTTGTTAATCAATTATTGGCGAAATATACCATTACTTTCTGTTTATTACACATCATCGACCTAAAAAATGATGTTAACATTAGTTAATCAAATCGATTTAACTAAGGGTAAGGGAGGGGATATATTCCAACAGGAGCTGTGTTGAAAGTCCGACAAACCAAGTCGGCGCGCAGTTTTCTAATGTTGGAGCAAAATAATATGTGTATATTTGTTATTGCGATAAATATTGCCACATGTCTCAGTGGTCGAATTGGGACGACGCCTGCACGGAGAGCGGGAGGTTCCAGGTTCAAACCCTGGCTGGGGCAATATTTTTTGCAATAAATTCTAAATTCTAATTAACATCCTTTATCTAGCCAATCGTTGTCAAAATTAATATATATTTTCTCGATAAATGGATGACTTTCCTCGTTCGATACGTTGACCCGGAGACATTAGATATTCGCTCGCAATTAGTTAAATTAATTGATATCGATGCCAAAGATTCCAGCGCAGAAAAGTTGTTTTCTGCATTTAAATGTGAAATGTTAAATTTACAGATACCATTTTTAAATATTATTTCCTTGTCATGCGACAATGCGTCTGTCATGACAGGGAAACATTTATTATTCAAAAAAAAATTAGAAGTATGCCAAAATTTATTAACACTTTCATGCCCTTGCCATTCTTCCGCGTTAGCAGCGCATGCTGCATGCAAAAAAATTCTCTCATTTTGCGATGAATTTGTTTAAAAAATTGTTAGTTACATTAACAGCAGTCCAAAACGTACGGCTGTTTTTCGTGAATTTTGCGAATGTTTCCAAGAAACAAATCGCAAATTATTAAAATTATCTGATACACGCTGGCTTTCTCACCACGCATGTGTAGTAAGACTTCTGGAATCTTGGGATACAATTAAACATTTTCTTAACGAAAATGTTGTGAGCGAAAAAACAAAATCTAGAGAACATTTATTGTCTATAATGGGTAATGTAGAGACAAAAGCTTATTTTCTTTTTTTTTAAATATATTTTTAATTTCTTCAACGCGTTTAATGCATTTTTCCAAGCATTAGAAACGCGAATTCATTTATTGCAGCGAAAATCTCTAAAGTTTCTTTATGAAATCTGCCGAAATTTTTTGAAGGATGAGCACTTAAAACCATTCTGTATAAACATAGAGTTCTCTCTAAAGGAGAACAAAAAATTCTGAACAAAGTTAGTTTAGGATCAGAATGTGATGAATACCTTGACGAATTAATGATGCAAGGGCACAAAGACGCAGTTACAATTGTTAAAGAGAACTGCTTGACATTTTATGTGACTGCTGCAGAAGAAATTCGTAAAAGGTTATGTGAATGATTTATTTTTATCAAAATTACAAGTGTTTTAACCTTCTGTAAGTTTATTCGATACTGATAGAGAAACATCATTCAATGATGTTTCTTTCGTAGCTAAAACTATCGGCGGTTTTGATCAAGTTGCTTTAAAGGAAGAATGGATTGCATTGCCATTAGATTATACAATGAAGGAGAAAGAAAGTCTTTCTGCATTAACTTTCGATAATATGTGGAAAAACATTTTGCAATGTCAGCACCCAAATAATATTGCTAAATATCCAAGCTTAACAAATGTTCTGAATGCTGTCTGATCACTTCCACATTCAAATGCCGATGCGGAGAGAATGTTTTCCACCTTAACTAATTTAAAAACGAAAAATCACAACAAACTTTTGTCGGCTACCGTTAATGCCACTTGCGTTTTTAAGTCAGCGTTGAAGGCGAAAGGAGAAACAGCTGTAAGCATGACGATTGAGGATAAACATTTGTCTCTTATGTCGGCGGACAAATTATATACTAATGCTGTTAAAAAAGACCACAGTACTTTAAGGCTACATGTTGCGGATGATTAAATTATTAAAAATTTCGTCTATAAAAGACATCACACTTCAAAATGATAAGCGTGTAAAATATCTTGTCCATAGTAGACATCACGCTTAAAGAGTATAAGCGTGTAATAAATAATGTCCGTAATGAACATAACGCTTAAAAATTAGAAACGTAACAAATCTTGTCCGTAATAGACTTCTCGATCATTTGTGGAACATTAATGCGTAAAAGAACTTGCTGTAGTGTGTGTATATACATGCATATACATATATATATACGTACACACACGCACACGCACATCCAGGAAAATGTAAAAAATAATTTTTTACATTTTCCTCCTGACGGAAGTCTCCACCACCTTCTCGCGGTTTCCGTTGAGCAACAATATGTTCGTTATACATTTAATGGCAAATAAATTCAATGACAGAAAAGAGAATAGTCTAAACTATAATTCTTTTTAGTACTTAATAATATTATTGCGCTGAAATTAATTCTTTAAATAGAGATTGTTGAATAAACAGATTCTTTTTAAACAAAAAAACGTACATATTGGCCAAGAGTGGATTTTTATATTTTAATTCAAATTTATTTTTGTATTAGCATATAAAAAAATGTATATATAATAATTTTTTATTGAAGAATTTTTTAGATTTATTAATATGTAGGAAAATACATCGATAATTAATGTCGCGCGCCAATATAATGTCACGCGTCGCCGGGTCGCCTCGCCAATTCGGCATTCACGAGATCCGTAATCGCCTAGCCAATAGCCATAGCTCGAGAGAGAAGAAGAAGGCAGCAGATCTGTCTATCCTCTTCTACCGCTCGACGCTCGAAGCTGGCTGCTGAAACGCAAAGTTGGCATCTCTGCCCATCCCCACCACTGCCTGGTAGTGGCTGGCAAAAACCGCGAGTCTGGCATCCTTGGATAGACCTCGATCTCGCTGAGACTATTGGCCGGTTAACGTCCGCACACGTTTTACTATCTCCGGAATAAACTTTCTGCGTTTCCAGAAATTAAGTGTCGACACGTCCGTTCGCTATAGAGTCTCTCAAGGCACTCCTCGTTAACGAAACACTATCGCGACGTTTATCCGTTTCACGAATTACAATTATTCGCGTATATATACAATGTCGGATTACGCGCTCGGTACGCGGGATAAGCTCTGATTCTCACTGAGACTAATCACGGAACGTCCTCACTGTTTCAAGACTCTCGGAGTATTTCTATTAACTACCGTTCTCAGAGACTAATTCTCGATACGTCCGCTCGGTATCAAGTCTCGCGGAGCACTCCTCTATCGCGTAACTACGACTATGCTATCCTTGGCATATAATTATTCCGGATATCGGGCTCGGTACGCGGGATGAACCTCGATTCATTATCAGAGACTTCGCGATACGTCCACACTGGTTAACGACTCCCGAGGAACTCTTTGTTCCTATGACTAAGTGTCGATACGTCCGCACGCTATCGAGTCTGCCGAGGAACTCCACGATGCTTGCTCCGGCTACGCATTCCAGCGCTCCTAGCACCTGCGCGGTACATCGCGTCGATCACGCACGGCCATAGTGGTCCTACAGTTCGGTCGCTCGATCTGGCGAAAACAAGTTTGTGTGACCCTTGTTTGTCACATTCCACAGCGGATATTATGTTTCCGTACGAGACTAAAAACGTCTGCGAAGATAATTCTCGCGAGAATATTTAAGCTCGCTTTCGCTCAATCGAATGACCTTGAACTATTGTATAATTATTCTAGGTGTTCGTTGCCTCCGCATGGCACGCTCGCGGGAAAGGTCGCACACAGGCGCGCGACGCTCATGCAGCTATAACCTATCTGTTGCTCAAGGGCAACCTATGACGGTTAGCGACGTCTCCCTACGATCGCCCAGCAGATTTGATCGCGCTATCGCTTGGACAAGATATGGCTATCTCGTGTGACCTTGAGGGGTTTGTCTTGCTAATTCGCGTATTTGACATACGAACATATCGATCTTCTGCCTTTCGCGACGCTCGCGTGTCCGAACGGTGCTTTCGACACTTTGACCTATCGATGACCTTGAGTCGTAGCTTCCACGATTCAAGGTACTTACTGTACTCTCAACTGGCGATACTTGCTTTTTGTACCACTCGAATGACCTTGACGTATTTTGCGCTCGGGGCTCTGATTGATTGATCGATCACGCGAACCTATTTAACACGTCACACGCAAATCGCGTTATCTATACGCATGATTAACAATTTGGCAACTTTGACCGTTTTTATCTCGCGTGGCTCTACATTTGATTCATTTCGTCGCGTGACCTTGAAAGATTCTACCTTTGATACGCCTCTTGCAACGCGGCTTGACAATGACCTTGGATGAAGGTCATATGCAAGGGAAAAAGAAAAGAAGACAGATCACTTGGAAATTCATATCCTCTCTTATAGTCATTCACCTTCCTTTATTTCTCGCATATATATATATATATATATATATATATATATATATATATATATATATATATATATCGTGCGTCGATTGTTCTTTATTAAAGGAGGGGCAAAAGGGAGATTCTCATTATTCGCACAATACTTGTGATTATCTCTCTACATATATTTATTTTGACCTGTTCGTCAAACTTATTATCTAACGCACTTAATTTCTACAACCTTAGTCACTAGATCATCCATACACACTCCGCGATATTGCATCGTGTATTACGCGCACATTCATTCGCACATTCTCGCAAGAGTCGCATGACCTTGAACTAGAAGCATGGGGATACACGTCATTTATTTTATTAATATTCGCGCAGAGTTTTACGGAGGGCATTGGGCGTTGTCAGCTGGTCCCGTTGTCTCGGTCCCGTTGACCTTGGCATCTATCTGGGCCGCCGGCTGCACCAACTTCTCCAACTGCACTCTCGCTGCACCGGTCAGACGTTGATCGTCGATGACCCTCGGTGTGGATGCCGTCCCCGACTCATCCGCACCCGCTCGATCTGTCATCTCGCTCTCGTGCTGGGGAGGCGCCAATGCAATCGGTTGCAAGATTGTGACCGGACAAACGTCTAGAATCGATTTCTGACGGAAAATAAAATTAATTATTCCTGATCCTTGAATGACCTTGGAGAAGTTTTACACACGACTCACTCACGAGAACACGGTTAATATGATTGTCGCCACTCAGTTTAACCTTGACCAACTGAGAAGGTTACGTGAAATGACAAACCTTTACAAAGGTCGCTCTTAATTTCCCTTTTTCTCTGTTTCAGGTTCCTCTACGTCGGATGCCGGTTGGAACTCACTGCCCACTGGATTAGTCAACGCCTTGCCAGAGATCGCCGCTGGACTGCTGGACCGTCGCTGGACTCGCCTTTGAGGATTCTCGCCGGACGATATGTAGGGACTGGTAAGTATGTAGGGAAATCAGTTTCACAAGAAACACTCAGTGTGCTCTGCTTTTAATATTTCACTGAATTTATTGTTTCAGAATAATCACACACGGAATGGTATCGTCGTGGTACAAATAATGGCCGCTCGGTATGCCTCGTATGGCTACGTCGTAATAAATGGCTCGCGCACGCAATTACTTCGCGTTACGACTATCTTCGCTTATAGCGGAATTATTATTATTGCTATTATTATTACTTTTCGCACTCGCGTCGATTTATCTGGAATGTCGCGCTCGGTTACACGATCGAGTTCCGTTCTTGACAAGATGGTCGTACTACTGTCTCGCGTTACAACTATCTTCGGTAACACACTTCTCGCGTTACTAAACCGAATAATCGCGTTATGATTCACTTTACCTCAAATTGCGGTACTGTATCTCGCGGAATTTTATCTTCGCGTTTATCAGTTTATTTTCGCCTGTATGTAGATTATACGGCGTACACGGAGTGACCTCGGTTCGCGCGCTCGTAGGCGTTTGTTTAGAATCTCCGCTTTCGTTATTCTACGATATATTATCGCGTATAATTATGTCAGATATTATGCGCTTGGTTCACGGGATGGACCTCGGTTCTCGCCAAGACTATGTAAAATCTGCCGGGGAACTCCACTTATCGAATCACTTTGCGTTAACTTATCCGTTGTAATCGGATTACGCGCAGTACGCGGGATAGATCTTGGCTCTCTATCGAGATAGCGTTATTCCGCATGTCCGCACTGTGTCGCGTCTGCTAAGCAACTCCTCGATGCTTGCTCCGGCACGACATTCCATTGCTCCACGCACCTGCACAATATGCCCGCTCGGTCACGGGTGGCCATAGTGCTTCTATTGTTCGGTCGCTCGATTTGGCGAAAACAATTTTTTATGCTACCTGTTTGTCGCATTCCACAGCGAATATGAAACTTCCCAAAGAGTCTCGAAGTTTCTTCATAACTCTCGCAAGAATATTAAGCTCGTTTTCGCTCAATCGAATGACCTTGACATACTTTTCGCTTATTCTAGGTGTTCACGGCCTCGCATGGCACGCTCGGAGGAAAATCGCGCTTTGTCGCGCGATGCTCGCACGGCCGTACACCTGTCGCGTCCGAGCAAGTCGCTCGTGGGCGTTAAGCACTCTCATTGGTCAAATTAGTCTGCCTTATAATATTCATTCCCCTTACAAGGGATTATTTCCCTGTCGTATCGGCCTTATGCGTCTACGACTTATGCTTTTCATGTCCTTGAGTTATTCCTTGAGTACTTCGACCAATCAGAGACTCACGGTGTCGGAATATCGCACTTCGGCGTTGTCTTACCGCTGACATTTCGCACTCAAGCTCGCCCTGTCGCTTTGGCGAGAGTATGCCTATCCGGAATGACCTTGAACCATAAAATGCGCTATTCGCACGATTTGAGGGATGACTCGATCATCGTCCTGCTCGAACTGTGTATCGCGACGATTTGACCTCTATTCGACCTTGGACTTGTCCACTAGGCATCCAAGGTGTTTGCGATAATTCGTACTACACGGATGTTCATTTTATTTGCCGACGAATAAATCTCTCACGATATATCTCACGAATCTGTCGGGAATCTCGATTTCGCGGTTCTACGTTTCCGTTGACCTTGCGGACTCAATCGTCGCAATTGACCCGGGGCTCAACAACCTTTTCCGATCTTATTCAGAACTCTTATCAACTCTTCGCGGTGTTGTTCATTGATTACGATTGTTAATCGGGTGTCGCGTTGACTCCTCACCTGTTTGACTTTGACAATGTCGTCAAACTAACAATTTCCGCTCGTACGTTCAGCAAACTTTTATCGCGCTTCTTTTCGTGCATGTGCCCGACCTTGGGACACATTTCCCGTGATTACTTTTGACATGCAAATCGCGTGACCTTGACATTAAATTATCACTAGAATGGAAAGGAAAATGAGACTGGTCATTGGTGGATGAACATTTTGAGTGTGTCATTTATTCTTCATCAGCTTTTTCTTTCCTTTTCTTTCTTCCGCATCGCTTATTGCACGCTTCTTATCCTCTAACGCGCGCAAATCATTTTTCTTCGCGAAATCAATCGCATAGCAACTTACTTTTCAATCTGTTTTACTCTCACACAATATCTATTTTAAAACTTATCGTCTAACGCACTGAACATATATTTACAAGCTTATCTCTAAATTGCACACACATAGACCCACACACATTCCTGTGCTCGCCTGCACACACTCGCATCCTTCCATACTCGCACATTCACAATGCACTCGCATCGGACACTTGTGTTTCATGGGATAGTCGCACAGGGGGGGGGGGGGGCACAGGGGTGTCAACGCTGTCTTCGACTACGTTGTTCTGAGGGTCGGATGGCACATCTATTACGGCTGACTGCCGCGTTGATGGTATTCTTGTCATCCGCTCCACACTGACCTTGGCGAATCCGGTCAGCCTCTGGTCACTCAAGATCCTTGGTGCTGGTATTGGCCGCGGTCTGTCATGCGTCGTTCCGTGATGTTGTCAGGGTGGTCGTCGGGAGGCGACTCTGCAGTCGGCTGCAAGGTTGTGACCGGACGAAGGTCTAGAATCAATTTCTGACGAGAATGAAAATTAATTATTTTCGACCTTGAATGACCTTGAAGAGGATTTACGCACGACTCACTCACGAAGACACGGTTAATATGATTGTCGCCACTCAGGTTAACCTCAACCAACTGAGAAGGTTACGTGAATTGACAAAAATTTACGAAGGTCGCTCCTAATTTCCCTTTTTCTCTGTTTTAGGTTGCTCGCTGCTGGATGCCGGATGAATATCGCTGTCCACTGGACTCGTCTACGTCTTACCAGGAATCACCGCTGGACTGCTGGATCATCGCTGGACTCGCATCTCAGGATACCCGCCGGATGGTACGCATAGGGATAGGTAAGTATATAGGGAAATCAGATTCACAATTAACACTCACTGTGCTCTGCTCTTAATATTTCACTTAATTTGTTGTTTCAGAATAAGATTACACACGGAATGGTATCGTCGTGGTACACTATGGCTGCTCGGTATGCCTCGGGTGGCTACGGCGTATTAATGGTTCGCGCACGCTTTACTTCGCGTTACGACTTTCTTCGCTTACAGCGGAGTTATTATTCTCGCTATTATTAATACTGTTCGCACTCGCGTCGGTCTATCGTATAATCGCGTTACAATTCACTCGACCTTGAATCGCGATGCTGCATCTCGCGGAATTATATTTTCGCGTTTTAGTTATCTCCGCCTGTAAGTAGATTACACAGATTACACGGCGCACACGGATTGACCTCAGTTCACGCGCTTGTAGGCGTGCGTCGGGGAACTCCGCTTTAAATGACTCGATTCTATCGTAAGAATGCCGTACGCGGGGCTAGCACTCGGTCTCGCTGAGATTAATTATGTCTCCCGAGGAACTCCACTTTCGCGTAACTACGATATGATATCGTTGGCGTATAATTATTCCGGATATCGCGCTTCGGTTCGCGGGATTGACCTCGATTCCACGGTAGAGTCGGTTTGTACACGTCCGCTCTCTTTCACGACCGTCGAGGGACTCCTCTTTCAATTGATCACGATATATTATCGCGTATACTCAGCTGTATCACGGTTTAATATTACTCGCGTACAACTAGCCCGGATAACGCGCTCGGTTCGCGGGATAAATCTCGATTCTCTGGTAGAGTCGGTTTGTACGTCCGCTCTTGTTCACGACCGTCGAGAAACTCCTCGATGTCGGCTTCGACAACACATTCCTCAGTTCTCCGCGTCTGCGCGGTATGCCCATTCGATCACGGGCTGCCATTGTGTTCCCTATTGTTCGGTCGCTCAATTCGGCGAAAACAAGTTTTTGTGTTGTTTTCGTTATCTCAACCTGTGTTCGCCCGATCGGATGACCTTGAGAATATCTCCGATATTCCTATAGCTATGCTCGCCCCATATGCCCCTTTGCAGCCTGACCTTCGCGTTACACTCCGTCGGTTGCACGCCCGCAACTCGCTCGCGAATGTCCGATCGCTCCCAATGGTCGATTCTCGCGTTGCATCGGATGACCGCAATCAGGCGGATCCTTATGCCGTTGCAAAACACATTGGCATGACGAATCTGTGATTCTTGTCACATAAACTTATATCTGGCATGATTCGACCAACAAGGGCTCAAGATTATGCGATTTCGCTACGGCGGTGTCGCGGTTACCTCGGATGACCTTGAGTCACTTGAGTCGCGATATCTTCTTTCCTCGCACGTAAGGTTACTATAAACGGCATACAGGGGTCTCGCCCGTTCGCGGATCGCTCTTTTACCGTTTTAACCTCTACGTGACCTTGAACGACTTATTCAGGCTTCTACATATATTTAATACCATCGACTGTAGATGTTCGCTCTATGAACTATTCTTATGATCGTATCTCGAATTGTTTGACTGGTTTCGCGAATTTAGACGATACGACAATCGCGTATCGTGGCATCTGTCATGTTGGCATGTTCACGATTATCAAGTTTGCAATTCCTTTCGATTTTACCTCGCGTGACTACATATAGTCAATTTTTATGCGTGACCTTCAGATCTTACATTCCCAGATAGCAAGTTGCCTACAGATTGCTGTGAATTTGCTTAGAACAGCTTGGCTTAAGTTGCCTTCATATTGGGGCAAGAGGGTTCCGCATATGCCTTTGGATTGCCGGTTGTTATTGCCTCCCAACGGCTATGAGCAATTTGACGACAACAGTTGCCCTCTTACGAACAGAAGGTATAATAGATTGTTGGAAACCACAGGGCAACATGACGGAAACAGGTTTTTGCTTAGAATCAGTTGCCAAAAACCTGACAGCATTTTTAAGGAAACTGTTGCCGTAAAAAAAAATTTAAAAAATAGTTAAATTTCTATTCTATCATAGGCCTAGTTTACACCGGACCGTATGATATGCGCACCAAGTACTATATCCGTATCAAATCCGTATCAAATCTCGGGTTATCCCGGTGTAAACCGAGATTTGATACGAATTTGATACGGATATAGTACTTGGTACGCGTATCAAACGGTCCGGTGTAAACTAGGCCATATCTGAAATTATATTTATATTACAATATTTCAATAATAAATATATATGAGTAAAAGATTGTTGGATTTATTGGCAATTGAAAAACAATGATCTCATATAATACTTGTGTAATTCAAAATTAAACTATATAATTCCGCTGTAAACATTATAAAAAATTATATGTATAGGATATAGAAAGAAAGCCAAAAGGAAGGAAAAATAAATCTTACATACTTAAAATAAATTTGTATGTTAAAATGTTACAAAATAACATATGTCTCAACATATGTTTAATCTTCCTTTCTATATTTACACGAGTAGTTTTACACAAATAAGAGACGACACTTTTTGAATCTTATTATAGAAAGCAAAATGAAAATAAATTTATGAATTATAACAAATAAAATAGAGAAAGTAACTTCACGTATTGTGTATAATGCATCATATATTTTTAAATTGCATCGCGAAATGAGAGACAAGAGTTGCTATACAAGTTTGCTGTACAAGTTATCGAGAATATCACAGTAGTAATATATGCAATGATAAGTCGTACATAGTTAACTGTATCTTACATAATAAAAAAAAGATACGATATCACACAATAGAAAAAGCAATGTTCATTTGTATATTAAGAAAAGTAAATACTAAAGAAATTAATGTATAAATTTATGATATCATAAACGTTACTCATTTTAAGATAAACTTGTATATTTAAAACTTACTACAAAGAAAGACATGTTTATTAGTCATCAGAATTTGATGAGTGCTCGCTGCTGATATCGCTATTCAAGTGTTCAACATTGTTTTCATTTTCTGGTTGATTTCTGTCATTCTCGTGGTTGCCAACATCTTCATTGTACAATGCATCTGCAGCGGCCTCTAAGTGTCTTCGGTTCCCTTGTTGTCCTGGGTGTCTACCCCTGGCATTCCGGAGACTCTGTCATAGATTGCGAACTATTAGCTTATGCTGTGGATGAACTTTTGCGTGATGCCTTGAGACGGGGTGATGTACGTTAACTTTATGCAATATAAATATGCTTAAATATTCCTGAATAAATGTATATGATTAAAAAAGTTTAAATTTATTATCCATTAGCCTCTCCCTATTCCAATTCCTTACAATTGCGCTGTATCATCTTTTAGATGTGTTCTATGCAAAGATGCAATTACATTTGCTTAAACATCTTTTTCTCGCGAGGATTATTTTCTCGATTGCAAGATGCAGTGGTAAGTAAAAAATTATTTTTTCATGACAACCGTCTGCTTGTTTTTGGTAATGTAATATGTTGCAGATAAATCACGTAGATCCCTCACTTTACATTTTTCAACTCCTATAAATTGAGCTCTTGCAGAGTCCTTTGCAAAGTCGGTAACAAAAACAGGCATTAGAGAGTGAAAAAATAGAATTACGAATAGTAGTGTGATTAATTCTTCTCGATCGATCCTGAAAGCATCAAGGATTACCTGTGTGTGTACCAAATATTGGTTGTTTAAAAAGCGGGTAAGAGAAAAATAATTAATTTTTATATATTTAAAAATTTTTTTAAAAATTTAAATATATTAATTTTATTTATTAATTATAGAAAATGAGACCACCACCAGTAGAACCTATCACAATTAGGTTGTTGGATGGGGTTCGACCGCAGGATTATCCGGAGCGGTATTACTACCTGCTGCAATCTGACTGTGTGATCGGAATCGTCCCCTGCTATGTGGGATACGGCTTTCCGCGGGAACGGCTGTGCGAAAGGTGCTACGCACGTCGAGAGCGGCCCATCGGTTACGCGCGAAGAGTGCGGTGGCACTCAATCTCATCGCAGCTACATGGATTAAACATTTTCAGTAAGATGCGGTGTAGTGATTGCGATAGACGGTTAATGCGCATAAGGCCTGCGCATGAGTGTCGGGAGTGCATTGAATGTTTCCTTAATTATGAGGAGTTTTTTAAAAGTTTTGAAAGACGATTCCAAAACATAGAAATGGAAATTTATATTTAACAATACATAATTGTTGCATGGTTATTATAGTCGTTTAATAGATTTTATTTATATCCATAGTAATAAGTATATATATATATGTTTATATCCCCCGCACATGTGTTCTGTAACGAATATTATAATTGAGAGAGTATGGATGAGTGTTCTACGTTGTATGTTTTGAAATAGTATCACCGTGCGTGAGGTATTATGTACTAGCTGGTTACCCGGGCTTCGCCCCGGAGGACTTCTCGCCCTATTGTAGACATCAGTTAGTACATAGACAACAGAGGAAATGAACAATACGATAAAGAAATTTAAATCTGAAGCGATAGAATTGGAGCAGAAGTACGAACAAACACTAACATAATTTTAATTCATCTGTATCATGTCATGAGATAATATTGTTCATTACAATCAAACGAAAGTTTATTGAAGTCAAAAGCGATTTCAGCCGTTGCGTCAAAGAATGCGGTAATCCGAGTGTCAAAGTTATATTTGACGATGTATGAACGAAGGAAAGTTATTTTAAGCAGCGAATCGTTTATATATTGAACAGTTTTTTTATTATAACAGAGAATGTGCTGTACAGATATTAAGCGTCGAAGTTAACGAAACAGAAATAATTTGTTAAAGCAGAGAATAGTTGGTATATGAAAAGTACATATTTATATGTACGATGAATAGTTGTTATATAAATATGTACTTTTTAAATACCAACTATTCTTTGCTTTAACAAATTATTTCTACTTTGTTAACTTCGACGCTTAATATCTGTAGCTGAAATAATTTGTTAAAGCAGAGAATAGTTGGTATATGAAAAGTATGCTTTGTAAGTTAAAGCGAGGTCCACTCTGTACAGGGTTGGTAGGGGGGATGTGAAGGGGGCCGCGGTGGCAAACACAGCAAATGGAGAACGACGTTTTTTAATTGTAAATTTTCATCTTCGAGTTTTGCATCGCAATATCTCCGCTTGTAGGGCACGTAGCGGAAACATAAAAACACTTTTATTATACTAATTTGGTCCAAGCTACCCATTAAGCCTAGTTGGAACTTAATCCGTTCGCTAGTTATCGAGATCTCAAAATCTCGGGTACTCGCAACTCGTTGCGTCGCGTTAATAGAGCCACGGCGGTCTCGCTTTGCGCGTACTTGGCGCGAGGCACTACCGTGTCTCTTGATTACTTTGATTTTTTCAAGGTAAAGATATTACTTGGATTCTTTCAAGGCAGATTATCAACATAAATAATAATTTTAAACAATAAGCAAAACCCGTTCGCAATTACCCTAGCTACGATTCGGCATTGCCCCGCGTGCGGCGGGTAACTCCGAATGGCAAAGTTTTGCTTTTTGTTTAAAATTGTTCATGTTGAAAATTTATAAAAATTATTGTAATTTAAAGCAAAATAACTGGAATATTACTTGAAATAGACTTCTATAATTGATAAATAATCGTCAGCTTTATTTAACTTTTCCCCTAGATGTTCGTAATTCTTCCATTCTCCCATACCCTTAAAACTATTTTCGTTAATAAATTTATTGTGGAATAAGTGGGTATTTGTAAGCAATAACCAAGTCAATATCTCATCAAGTCAAAGAGATATTGAAAAATCCGTAAAAATATATTTTACCCCTTTTTACCCCCTTAAGAGTCGAATTTTTAAAAATCCCTTCTTAGTGGGAGCTTACGTCATAAAAGAAATGTACCTACTCCCCAAATTTCATGTTTCTACATTCAGGGGTTGGGCTGGGCGTTGATGAGTCAGTTTACGGTTGTTTCGGATTGGGCGAGTTCACGCGTACGGCGAGCCCTTCGCGACGGGTGAGGAAACCCACGCGATTCCGCTCTTATCGGCGCGCCACGACCAATCAAAATCGCGCAAGCATTCGCACATCGACCCGCGTATCTATCTCGATCGATGGGCAGGGTTCTTCTTCATCGCGTCGCGGCGCCGCCGGATACGCGCAGTAGAGTACGTCTGAAGCCGGCCGGTGAACCACACGTGTGTCTTTTCGCTCCGAGCAAATTCGAATATCGAACCGAGTGAGTCTCGCGACAAGATCTCCGCTCGTTCCGCGACAAGATCTCCGCTCGCGCCGACAGGATCTCATCTCGTGCCGCGAAAATCCGCTCGCGTCGACACGAGATCCGCGCTCGTACCGCGACAAGATTTTCCGCTCGCGTCGCGACAAGATGTCCGCCATAGGCTCACCATTTCGCGCATCATAAAGAACGCCCGATCATAGCACGACATCGTGGTTCACCGCGTCGACTCAGTTCATCCGTCGTCCTGCATCGGACAATACGTTTCGAGAAACATTCTAAGTGCTCTCATTGTCAAACTTAAGTGCCGTGTTCGGCCGTATTCAATCTCGCGAGTTGCGAGTGATCTACGCCGCCTTCGGCCGTCACCCCTCGCGAGAATATCGTGTTTTCTCTCGCGAGTTGCGAATGATCCGCGCCGCGCTTGTCCGTCATCCCTCGCGAGAGACAAGTGCAATTTCGCGGGTTGCGAGTGATCTGCGCTGTGCTCAGCCGTCACCCCTCGCGAAAGTTCAAAGTGCAAATGCAACCTCGCGGGTTGCGAGTGATCTGCGCCCCTCCGGCCGTCACCCCTCGCGAGAGTTCCAATTTCAAGTGCGATCTCACACGTGGTGAGTGATCAGCATAGCATCAACCGTTATATCACGCGATAGAAACTCAATTATTTCGCTGCGTGTATAAGGTGCCGTGTGCGGTAGTTTCATTGCATAAAACCATTCCGCGATACTTCGATAAGCGCCTCGTGTGCCGTGCGCCGTTCGGCCATATTTGTGCTAAATGCTGCGTTCGACATTTCGACCGCGAAAAGGACATTATCTCTATAAGCGCCCTGTGCGCCGTGCGCCGTTATCGGCCATATTTGAGTCAGATATCACGTTCGGACATTTCCACCGCGTGAAGAACATTCCGCGATATTCTTGTAAGCGCCTCGTGCGCCGTGCGCCGTTATCGGCCATTTTGTACGAAGTCGATGTTCTCGCTCGACACAATCATTCGACAAACAAGTGATAGCAGCCTGGTGTTCACGTGCGACCATGTTTGTGACACCGTGGAGAATAAAGACATTCTTATAGTACAAATAACAAGACTCTCAAGCTGATTGAAATTGCACGCCCTACGATTCCACGATCCTACCGCGCACCTAAACGGAGCGCGAAACCTCCCTACACCGCACCGCATTTGAAACGAATCTGGCTTCTGACTCCGGATGAGTTTCTGGTCCTTCGAGTTGAAACATTTTGGTCCTTCGAGCCGGATGGAGGATCGTAACGGATCGACGGGAATACAAGTGCACTGACAATTAGCTGCATACGATTTAGATCTCCGCTGACAAAGAGCATCGAGCTCGAACATTGTGACAATAAGTGAAGTGCCGCGGTGTGTCCGCTATCGTCCTATCACGATGGACGCCGCGCTCGCTAAACAACAGACAAATTTCTACTCTGTGTCTCGTGCGCTCATCAACTTTAAAAAGACGGGCAAGGCGAAGTACACACCCGCGTCGATAAGGGCACGCATGGCATCGCTAAAGGAGATCTGGGCGCAGTGTCTCGAGTGTAACGCCGTGCTTCTCCAGTTGTGCCCCGCAGAGCAGAGAAACACCTTCGCCTACTTTCGAGAACAACAGCTCAACGAGCATGACTGCCTCTATCAAGAAGCGCTCGACTACATGGCCGACTGTCTGGAGGAGTTGGAGCCATTCGTGAGTCCAAGCAGAACGATGAACTCGACCCTCGCGCACCCCGAAACGTTATCGTTCTCGCTACGCCACCTCCCCCCCGATTAAATTACCGCCGTTCTCCGGTAAGCCCGACGAATGGGAAACCTTTCGCGATCGTTTTCAGGCTTTAATAATAGATAATCGAGATTTATCCGAATTTACTCGCATGCATTTTCTTGTCGCGAGCCTAACCGGAGACGCGAGTCAAGTCATCGCGCATATTAAAATTACCGCAGATAATTTCACCCTCGCTTGGCGAGCTTTAAAGGCTCGATATGAAAATAGAAGACGTTTAGTCGAAGTTCACATATCCGCGTTGTACAATCTCCCGATCATAAGTCGCGAGTCAGCTTCCGAACTCCATGCGTTGCGCGATAAGGCGGAGCAATCGGTGTCAGCATTGATGAATCTTGACAGAACTGCCGAGAATATCATGAACGATATGTTAGTTTACTTTGTCACGCAAAAACTCGATCCCGCTACGCGTCGAGCGTGGAAGCTGAAAATCGGTGAAAGTGATAGACCACCGGCATATGCGGATCTCGACCGTTTCTTGTCCTCCCGCGCTCTCGCCCTTAAAGAGCTTTATCCGCATAATCCGAACAAGTTTAATTGCGGCTCAAAAGTCGCGAGCGCTACTGCATATACAGTTACGACCTCGCCGTGCTCATTGTGTAATCAACCGCACGCTATATTTAGATGCCCTCAGTTTTCATCAAAAACTCCGCTTCAACGACGGGAGTTTATAAAGCAATCGCAACGCTGTTTTAATTGCTTGAGTGTCGGGCACTCAGTCAACGCATGTCAAAGTCGATATTCATGCCAAAAATGCCAGCAGAAGCATCACACAATGATCCACGTCGATGCGACGACAACGTCACCAGCTAACGTAGCTACCGTTGCTACTGAGATGCAGCAAGAAACCACCGAGGTTTCGAGCGTTGCTGCGTTATCATCAGTCTCAACCGCCGCAGCACCGGTTCCGGTGTTACTTTCCACCGCGAAAGTCACCGTGCGCTCTCCGTCTGGGCGCGCGATGAAGGTCAGAGCCTTGCTGGATGGTGGGTCGGAGCTAACCTTTATTACCGAAAGAACAGCTCAAACGTTACGCTTGGAGCGTATACGAGCTTACACGTCGACGTCAGGGCTCAACTGCGCTGACACGGGCATGTCTCGATCAGCAGCGTTAATTCACATCTCCCCACGCGATAGTATGGATCCAACGTTTACTACAGTCGCGTACATATTAAAGTCATTGACCAAATACGCTCCCAGAAACGCTCCGTCTACCGTTGAGTGGAAGCATCTCTCGAATTTAAAACTCGCCGATGACGATCTAACGGGCTCGTCTCCAATCGAACTTATTATCGGGTCGGATCTCTACGACAAAATTCTGGTTAACGCGAAACATGGACCCGCCGGTCAGCCAGGCGCGATTCAGACGCATTTCGGATAGGTGCTCTCGGGAGCCACCTCCATGCCTCAGCATTCCTCATGTAGCCTACATTCCGTCGTTGCTCTCCCTTGCACGCTCGACGAAGAAGTGCGAAAATTCTGGGAGGTCGAGGAGATTCCCTCCCGGTCGTATTTACCTCCAGACGACAGACGATGCGAGGAGCACTTTCAGGCGACGCATTCGCGCACCGTTGACGGGCGCTATACGGTGCGACTCCCCTTTCGAGATGGTCCACCGATTAATATCGGGCAATCTTGTGATATCGCAGAAAGACGACTCAGGTCGTTGATTCGTCGGCTCGAGACTCAACCAGAAATAAAACGCGAGTATTTCGACTTTCTCGCGGAATACGAGAGACTCGGACACATGAAGAAGTGCCCCCCGCAGACGTCTCGCAGTCGCAAGTCGTTTATATACCGCATCACCCGGTAATTCGGGAAACGAGCTCTACCACGCGATTGAGAGTCGTCTTCGACGCTTCGAGTCATACGACTAACGGCACCTCTCTAAACACTCACCTACTCACCGGTCGGAAACTTCAAACCAACTTGTCGTCAGTTTTGTTCGCGATGGCGGCAACACAAGTACGTTTATACGGCGGACGTGGCGAAAATGTACCGTCAGATCTGGGTCGACTCTCGCGATCGAAATTATCAGCGAATCTTATGGATCGATAAAGATTTGAAGACGCGAGAGTATCAGTTACTCACGGTCACATACGGTACCGCGTCAGCGCCCTATTAAGCGCTCCGCGTTAAAGATCAACTCGTCATCGACGAAGGGAAATAATTCCCTCTCGCGGTCCCTGTATTGACGGATGACATCTACGTCGATGATGTCTTGTTCGGAGCTGACAATTTGTCTCGACTGCGTCAGATTCGTAATCAGGTGTGTGAGCTTTTACGGAGGGGCGGTTTCGAGTTGAGAAAATGGGCAGGCAACAAGTCGGAGCTTCTCTCACATATTCACTCGGAAGGTCACGGTCTGGCTTGCAATAAAGTTTTAACGGCCGACGATCGCCTAACGATACTGGGAATTACGTGGAATCCTGCTCACACCTTTCAATTCAACGTGACATTGCCCAGCGCGGTCCCAAGTACCAAGCGCGCCATTTTGTCGACAATCGCGAAACTGTTCGACCCCCTCGGCTGGGTCACGCCGGTAATTCTTGCTGCAAAGGTGTTCCTCCAACAATTGTGGCGTACGAAGTTGGATTGGGACGAGACACTCCCCGAGCATGCCTTAAAACGTTGGGAGATAATTTACAACGCGCTCCCTCATCTTCAAGCCTTTTTGATCGCGCGTTGGACGGGTCGCGATTCCGACACCGCGCACATAGAAGTACACGGATTTCCCCCCCCCCGGCCATTTTCTGATCGTGTCAGCGCTCACGACCAGTTCCCAGCCCTCCGTTCTACATATAAATGAGAATCGACTCTCAAGATGGCAGGTAGTGCAACGCATTACGGAGTTTTTCTGGAAGGTCTGGCAAACAGACTACATTAACACGCTGCAACAGCGAACGAAGTGGCGTTTCGAGCAACCGTCGATTCAGCCCGGTTCCATTGTGTTAATCAAAAATCAGCTGCTCCCTCCATGTAAATGGGATCTCGGTAGGGTTACTCACTGTCACGCGGGCTCTGACGGACTTGTCCGCGTCGTATCAGTTAAAACGGCGCATTCCGAGTATAAGCGTCCCATTACAAAACTGTGTTTGCTTCCCATCGAGATTGAGTCGACAACGGATCGTGTCACTCAACCTCGATCTGAGTCACGCTAATTATAACGTTCCTTTTAGTTCTAAGATTCCGCAGTAATAAAGTTTCGCTTAGTTTTAAGGTTCCATTATACTAGTCGCGTGGCACTTATGCCGTGTCAATAATTGCGTTCGATTCAGTTGCGTTAAATTTAAGTTACGTTTGCGTTAGATTTAGTTGCGTTAAATTTAAGTTGCGTTTGCCTTAAAATTAAGTTGCGTTAAATTTAGGTTTACTCGCGTAAGATAGCTCAAAGTTACATGCCATGGCGGGCGGCACAGCCCCGTGCATCCTCGTTCGCTACAGCGAACAATCTCCACAATCCGCGAGCATCCGTACCCCTCAGGGCGCGGTTCAAAATTCAAATGCAATCAAATTCGAAACTAACGTTTCGAGGCGGGCGGTATGTTTCGGATTGGGCGAGTTCACGCGTACGGCGAGCCCTTCGCGACGGGTGAGGAAACCCACGCGATTCCGCTCTTATCGGCGCGCCACGACCAATCAAAATCGCGCAAGCATTTGCACATCGACCCGCGTATCTATCTCGATCGATGGGCAGGGTTCTTCTTCATCGCGTCGCGGCGCCGCCGGATACGCGCAGTAGAGTACGTCTGAAGCCGGCCGGTGAACCACACGTGTGTCTTTTCGCTCCGAGCAAATTCGAATATCGAACCGAGTGAGTCTCGCGACAAGATCTCCGCTCGTTCCGCGACAAGATCACCGCTCGCGCCGACAGGATCTCAGCTCGTGCCGCGAAAATCCGCTCGCGTCGACACGAGATCCGCGCTCGTACCGCGACAAGATTTTCCGCTCGCGTCGCGACAAGATGTCCGCCATAGGCTCACCATTTTGCGCATCATAAAGAACGCCCGATCATAGCACGACATCGTGGTTCACCGCGTCGACTCAGTTCATCCGTCGTCCTGCATCGGACAATACGTTTCGAGAAACATTCTAAGTGCTCTCATTGTCAAACTTAAGTGCCGTGTTCGGCCGTATTCAATCTCGCGAGTTGCGAGTGATCTAGCGCCGCCTTCGGCCGTCACCCCTCGCGAGAATATCGTGTTTTCTCTCGCGAGTTGCGAATGATCCGCGCCGCGCTCGGCCGTCATCCCTCGCGAGAGACAAGTGCAATTTCGCGGGTTGCGACGTGATCTGCGCTGTGCTCAGCCGTCACCCCTCGCGAAAGTTCAAAGTGCAAATACAACCTCGCGGGTTGCGAGTGATCTGCGCCCCTCCGGCCGTCACCCCTCGCGAGAGTTCAAATTTCAAGTGCGATCTCACACGTGGTGAGTGATCAGCATAGCATCGACCGTTATATCACGCGATAGAAACTCAATTATTTCGCTGCGTGTATAAGGTGCCGTGTGCGGTAGTTTCATTGCATAAAACCATTCCGCGATACTTCGATAAGCGCCTCGTGTGCCGTGCGCCGTTCGGCCATATTTGTGCTAAATGCTGCGTTCGACATTTCGACCGCGAAGATGGACATTATCTCTGTAAGCGCCCTGTGCGCCGTGCGCCGTTATCGGCCATATTTGAGTCAGGTATCACGTTCGGACATTTTCACCGCGTGAAGAACATTCCGCGATATTCTTGTAAGCGCCTCGTGCGCCGTGCGCCGTTATCGGCCATTTTGTACGAAGTCGATGTTCTCGCTCGACACAATCATTCGACAAACAAGTGATAGCAGCCTGGTGTTCACGTGCGACCATGTTTGTGACACCGTGGAGAATAAAGACATTCTTATAGTACAAACAACAAGACTCTCAAGCTGATTGAAATTGCACGCCCTACGATTCCACGATCCTACCGCGCACCTAAACGGAGCGCGAACCTCCCTACACCGCTCTGCATTCGAAACGAATCTGGCTTCTGACTCCGGAGGAGTTTCTGGTCCTTCGAGTTGAAACAACGGTAATTAAATACCGTAGCAAAGTACATAATTTAGCAAAATTTGTGTTTTTTTACGTTTGCAAAAGACATTACGTTTGTCTTAGACGGTAAAAGGTATAATGTTTATAAAAGAGGCAACAATATATGGCTGTAAAAGACACCATGGGTGCTTTCCAGCAACGTACACAGGCAACACTGTGTAACACAGTGTACGACCTAGTGCTTTCCAACTACGACACAAGTCGACACAATCGTACACAGCTAAAATCTTGTGTTGCATGGATACCAATATAAAAATGTGATACAATTTTCTTTTCTACAGAGTGGTATTCTGGTAATCTGCGTGAAGATCCGAGAAGGGCGTTGTACAAAAATTATGCACGATGTATTAGTAACTGAAAGACTATTGTTCCAGTCTATTTCACTGATATTTAAGCTCTCTGTACTTGTACTTGTAGTACTGATACTGGTGTTCATTTCACTCTCTATTAGAAGACTAATCGTTATCTTTTTTTTCATATTCATTTATATAAAAAATACTTAATTAATTAATTAATAAAACTTGTAAATTCTATTAATAAATAAAATTAACAAAAACCGTATAAATTAGGTACCATACAAAATAAACATGTCATACTCAATTTATATTCTAAAGTATATATTTACTTAACTTTATATTATTTTTTCATAACTACTTAATTTATATAATTTGATTAGATTTTTATCAGTTTCTTCTGTATACTTATCTAATAAATAAGTTAATAGTGATTGTTCTGCACTCTAGCGGTGAAGTAAAATAGCTAAACAGCGTTCCAGCTACAAGTCGACACTGTGTAACACTGTGTCACACAGTGCATGACTGTGTTCAATAGCTGGAAAGCACCCCATGTCTGTAAGAGACACTATAGCCGGTATTCATAGTCGGATCTTATATTTAAGACCGTCTTAAGTACAATCTTAAGATGTAATGAACCAATTCACACAGCCGTATTAGCGTCTTAAGACGTTACTTAAGACAGTCTTAAAATAAGATCCGACTATGAATACCGGCCTATGTCTGTAAGAGTTTCTGTGTCTGTAAGAGACACCATGTCTGTAAAAGTTTCTGTGTCTGTAAGAGACACCATGTCTGTAGAAAATTCAGTGTCTAAAAAACTACCCGCCACACGCGGGGCAATGCCGTAGCTGGGGTAATTACAAACGGGTTTTGCTTATTGTTTAAAATTATAATTCATGTTGAAAATCTATAAATATTAATTACTGTAGTTTAAAGTAACTTTTCGATTTAAAGTAATCAAATAACTGGAGTATCATGTAAAATGAAGACTTCTATAGTTGATAAATAATCGTCGGCTTTATTTAACTTTTCTCTTAGATGTTTGCAATTCTTCCACTCTCCCCTACGGCCCTTAAAATTATTTTTGTTAATAAATTTATTGTGGAATACGGAAGCAAATGTTATTTTTTTAAAAATAATTGTTGGGCTGAGTATAACAACCAAAAAAGTACTATTAATTAATTAATTTACAGGAGATACGAAGGGTTCTATAATTCACCCCTAAATCCAGATTTATCCCTTTAGAGGTTGATTAGGGCAAAATCCTGAAATATGTTTTCGAGCATTTGTATGGGTGACCTTCGTAAGCAAGAACCAAGTCGATATCTCATCGGGCCTAAGAGATATTGACGAATCCGTGAAAATACATTTTACCCCTTCTCACTCCCTTAGGGATTGAACTTTTAAAAGTTCTTAGTTGGTGCTTACGTCATGAGAGGAATACACCTCTCGAATTTCATGTTTCTAGGTTCAAGGGTTTGGGCTGGGCTTGATGAGTGAGTCAGTCAGTGAGCGAATCAGTCGAGACATTTGTCTTTATATATATAGATTATTAACGAATCTCTGAAAACAAATTTTACCCCCTTTTCACCCCCTTAGGGGTCGAATTTCTAAAAATTCCTTCTTAGTGGGTGCTTACGTCATGAGAGGAATATACTCCCCGAATTTCATGCTTCTAGATTCAGGGGTTTTGGCTGGGCGTTGCTGAGTGAGTGAGTAAGTGAGTCAGTGAGTCAGTGAGTTAGTCAGGACATTTGTCTTTATATATATAAATTTATTTAAATTATAATTTTAAACAATAAGCAAAACCCGTTTGTAATTACCTCAGCTACGATTTGGCATTGCTCCGCGTGCGGCGGGTAACTCCGAATGGCAAATAAATATTAATATTAATTATCGTAATTTAAAGCCAAATAACTGGAGTATTATTTAAAATTCAGACTTCTATAATTGATAAATAATCGTCAGCTTTATTTAACTTTTTTCTTAGATGTTTGCAATTCTTCCACTTTCCCCTACGGCCCTTAAAATTATTTTTGTTAATAAATTTATTGTGGAATACGGAAGCAAATGTTATTTTTTTTTAAATAATTGTTGGGCTGAGTATAACAACCAAAAAAGTACTATTAATTAATTAATTTACAGGAGATACGAAGGGTTCTATAATTCACCCCTAAATCCAGATTTATCCCTTTAGAGGTTGATTAGGGCAAAATCCTGAAATATGTTTTTGAGCATTTGTATGGGTGACCTTCGTAACCAAGAACCAAGTCGATATCTCATCGGGCCTAAGAGATATTGACGAATCCGTGAAAATACATTTTACCCCTTCTCACTCCCTTAGGGATTGAACTTTTAAAAGTTCTTAGTTGGTGCTTACGTCATGAGAGGAATACACCTCTCGAATTTCATGTTTCTAGGTTCAAGGGTTTGGGCTGGGCTTGATGAGTGAGTCAGTCAGTGAGCGAATCAGTCAAGACATTTGTCTTTATATATATAGATTATTAACGAATCTCTGAAAACAAATTTTACCCCCTTTTCACCCCCTTAGGGGTCGAATTTCTAAAAATTCCTTCTTAGTGGGTGCTTACGTCATGAGAGGAATATACTCCCCGAATTTCATGCTTCTAGATTCAGGGGTTTTGGCTGGGCGTTGCTGAGTGAGTGAGTAAGTGAGTCAGTGAGTCAGTGAGTTAGTCAGGACATTTGTCTTTATATATATAGATTTATTTAAATTATAATTTTAAACAATAAGCAAAACCCGTTTGTAATTACCTCAGCTACGATTCGGCATTGCTCCGCGTGCGGCGGGTAACTCCGAATGGCAAATAAATATTAATATTAATTATCGTAATTTAAAGCCAAATAACTGGAGTATTATTTAAAATTCAGACTTCTATAATTGATAAATAATCGTCAGCTTTATTTAACTTTTTTCTTAGATGTTTGCAATTCTTCCACTTTCCCCTACGGCCCTTAAAATTATTTTTGTTAATAAATTTATTGTGGAATACGGAAGCAAATGTTATTTTTTTTAAAATAATTGTTGGGCTGAGTATAACAACCAAAAAAGTACTATTAATTAATTAATTTACAGGAGATACGAAGGGTTCTATAATTCACCCCTAAATCCAGATTTATCCCTTTAGAGGTTGATTAGGCAAAATCCTGAAATATGTTTTTGAGCATTTGTATGGGTGACCTTCGTAAGCAAGAACCAAGTCGATATCTCATCGGGCCTAAGAGATATTGACAAATCCGTGAATATAGATTTTAACCCTTTTCACACCCTTAAAGGTCGAATTTCTTAAAATCCCTTCTTAGTGGGTGCTAACGTCATGAGAGGAATACACCCCTCGAATTTCATGTTTTTAGCATCATGGGTTTGGGCTGGGCGTTGATGAGTCTGTCAGTGAGTCAGTCAGTCAGGACATTTGTCTTTATATATATAGATAACTTTTTACAAAATTAAATGTATATATTATAGTAAAAAGTAAATGTATTATTTTTCCACCTCTCCCTATTCCAATTCCAAATTGCGCTGCATCATCAGCTTTTTATAATTAGGTGTTATAAATTTTAAAAACTTAATAAATGTATAATATGATTTTAAAAAAGTTTCAATTTATTATTCTTCAGCCTCTCCCTATTCCAATTCCTTAAATTGCGTTCATAAAATACTTAAAATTTAAATACCGGACGGTAGAACGCTACCGCGTCGTTTAATTATAAAAGACTGTAAATATGCACCTGCTCTAGTAATAGATACGCGAATAAGAAAGAACATCTAAGAGCTGGAGAGAGGACGCAAACGGGAGCGGATGGAGAATACGAGGAGGTATAGGTAAGAAGGTGAGTATGAGAGAGAACGTGAAGAGGTAAGTAGAAAGAGAATGTGATATGCAAGCGCGGTGATGTCACGCTGATCCGCGGTCGACGCGAGCGGTAGCGAGAGCGAGGACACGTGGAAACGATATATGATGCGGGTTGCAGTCCGGACCCCCCCTCACCGTGGACCCGCCTACCCGCGGGCCCACCGCGTCCTCATCCTCGCGGACCATGGTGTGGTTCTCCCTTTCCCGCGGGCCGCCGCGATACGTACGTACATACATACGTACATACATACGTACGTACATACGTACATACATCATACGTACCGCTTGTTGTAGAAACATACAGGTCAGTATGACGGGTTGCCCATTCATGCAGGCGCGCACGCGGAAACGATATATGATGTGACGTCACGCGGGTTGCAGTCCGAACCCCCCTCACCGCGGGCCACCGCGTCCGCATCCCTCGCGGCCCATAGCGCGGTTTCCCCTCTCCCGCGGGCCGCCGCGATGTCAGAAAACGCGGTTCACCTCTCCCCGCGGACCCCTCGCCCAGCATTCCCCACCACTTCCCGCGGACCCCTCGCCCAGCATTCCCCCTCCCTCGCCCCCGCGGACCCCTCGCCTACCGGGCATGGAGTACCCCGCGTCGCGGAACCCCCCTGCCCCTCTACCCCCTCGCCCACATTTGGCCTCCTCCCTTGCCCCCGCGGACCCCTTGCCCATCGGGTATGGAGTACCCCGCGCCGAGGAACCCCCCTGCCCCTCTACCCCCCTCGCCCTAGGTTGGGTTCGAATCCTCCCTATACACCTACTCTTGAGAGTTTTAAAGAATTATGATTTTATTAAGAGTTTGAAGCAATCAAATTTTTAGAAAAGTACTGGTTTTTATAAAACCATAATTAAAATTTACAAAAACCTTACTTAAAAGAAAACGGTTAAAATTGTCCATAACGTCTCATAGTCTTTAAGTGTGCAAGTAGAAACTTGCACATTGCTTCCTCAGTTTTAAAGTGTGCAAGTAGAAACTTGCACATTGCTTCCTCATAGTATTTAAGTGTGCAAGTAGAAACTTGCACATTGCTTCCTCATAGTTTTTAAGTGTGCAAGTAGAAACTTGCACATTGCTTTCTCATAGTTTCAAAGTGTGCTAGTAGAAACTTGCACATTGCTTTGTCATAGTATTTTAAGTGAGCAAGTAGAAACTTGTACATTGCTTTGTCATAGTTTTTAAGTGAGCAAGTAGAAACTTGCACATTGCTTTCTCATAGTTTTTAAGTATACAAATTAGAAACTTGCACATTACATCCTCACAATTTTTAAGTATGCAAATTATAAATTTGCATATTGCTTAATCAACATTTTATTTCGCTCATGCTTCCTCTATGAGGAAGCCAAATTGAAATATCCACTAATAATTATACATCAAAGAAAAAATTTGGCTTCCTCATAGAAGAAGCTTTATGAGCGAAATGAAATGTTGATTAAGCAATATGCAAATTTACAATTTGCATACTTAAAAATTTTGAGGATGCAATGTGCAAGTTTCT
>JASTWR010001619.1:0-38250 GCA_030770355.1 Harpagoxenus sublaevis | reverse complement strand
AAAAAATACTTGTGTTTGGTGTGTATAGAGCACCTGTTACATGTAAATAAATAAAAATATGTACTATTTACAATTATATTAGTTACAAAATACTTGTGTTTGGTGTGTATAAAGCACTTCTTACATGTAAATAAATAAAAATATGTACTATTTGCCATTATATTCGAGTCAAACAATACTTGTTTGGTGTGTATAAAGCACCTCTTACATGTAAATAAATAAAAATATGTATTATTTACAATTATATTCAAGTAAAAAAATACTTGTATTTGGTGTGTATAGAGCACCTTTTACATGTAAATAAATAAAAATATGTACTATTTACAATTATATTAGTTACAAAATACTTGTGTTTGATGTGTATAAAGCACCTCTTACATGTAAATAAATAAAAATATGTATTATTTACAATTATATTCGAGTCAAACAATACTTGTTTGGTGTGTATAAAGCACCTCTTACATGTAAATAAATAAAAATATGTATTATTTACAATTATATTCAAGTCAAAAAATACTTGTGTTTGGTGTGTATAGAGCACCTCTTACAGGTAAATAAATAAAAATATGTACTGTTTACAATTATATTCAAGTCAAAAAATACTTGTGTTTGGTGTGTATAGAGCACCTCTTACATGTAAATAAATAAAAATATGTACTATTTACAATTATATTTGAGTAAAAAAATACTTGTGTTTGGTGTGTATAGAGCACCTCTTACATCTAAATAAATAAAAATATGTATTATTTACAATTATATATATGTACACATGAACATTATGCACGTTGTAATATTTGTCGATTCTCCCGAGCCAATATATCTTTCAGTTGCATAATGTTCATTCGATTGTCTCTTGTAAATGTAGTTTGCCGCAGCCCGCTCGCCAGAAAGTGTACGCGTTGGACCATTTGCGACGTGGTCCACTTAAGAAAAAGGCTTATTTTTCTTAGCCGCAGTTGTCGCCATTGATCATCATTTCCTACGCGATTGTTTAGCAAGGCGCACCGGAGCAGTTCCTTGTCGTGTTTTGTTGAAACAACAAGATCCTCCAAGATGACGGCAGGGGACGGTTCCGGTACGTCCATGCCAGCGTATTTCGATGCTATCGCATCGTCGTCGTCGTCGGAATCGCTGTCGTCGAAGCATACTGCTTGAACAGGTCGCGAAGCTCCCGACGACGACGTTGCGACGCTGGCGAAGCCGATGACATGTGGTCTCTTGGCCGGCGTCGGTGTTGGCGACAATCCGCGCTTTCGGCTCGTCGTCGTCGTCGGTGTCGGTGGCGTCGGTGGTGGCGTCATAAATGTCGTTTTGTCGGGTATATTACGCCCTATAGGCGTACCGCCTCGTCCGACTTTTACTTTTTTCCGTAGTTGTATAAGCGGCGGTCTTTGCGGTCGCGGCATTATCTTCGTTGCTCTGCCGGGTATATTACGCCCTATAGGCGTACCGCCTCGTCCGACTATTACTTTTTTCCGGAGTTGTTTGAGCAGTGGTCTTCGCGGTCGCGGCATTAACTGCGCCGACGGCGACGGCGATGGCGGTGGTGACGACGACGGTGGTGGCGTCGGTGGTGTGGTCCACGGTGACGGCGGCGGCGGCGGTGACGACAAAGTTGGCGACGGCGGCGGTGACGTCGATGCTATTGCCGTCTTTCGTGGCTTAGGCAGCGGTGGACGACGCGGTTGAGGCGGCGGCGGCTGTGTGGGTGGGTCACGGACGCTGATGAGAGGCGAAGGTGACCGTAAACCTCGCCTGGCCCTACTCAACAGCATTTTGATGGTCTGCACGGTCAGCACCGTGCCCCCACTGGGGACTACCAGGGCCCACTTGTCAATTTGCATCGTGTGTGCTTTCACTAGGGCGAGCGGGAAAACTAAGACATTTGACCTGACAAACCGGGTTAGTCTGTTGGTCAAATGTCGACGAGAGACATTGGTCGGCAGGGTGGCTCGGATCATTCGAGCCGTGAGCGTGTTAAGCCTGTGGACCAAAGAATAGACAAGATGTTTTATACGAATGGTCGACAGGACCCTGACGCTGGTTGCGCCTTTCATGGCTCGAACCCTGTCGAGGAACCATTCCACGGTAAACACCCATGGAAAGTCCCTAGCAACGTCCTCGGCTATTTGCCGCCAATTGTCGCGAATACGCGTAGCGTAACACGCTACGAGGCGTAGAACGTGGTTTGTCGTCGTCTCCTCTCCCGCTGCGACCATCGCGTGCCACACACAGTCTGCGGTGGAGTTGTATATTGCCGTGGGCCCTGGTGTGCGGAGTCTATAATGACACTCGTCGTGGGGATCGTGCAGTGGCCGGACCTGCACGACGCGTCCCCGGACGGAGGCCATTTCAGACCCATTGACAAGCATGTCTCGCATCAATGTGAAATTTATATTGACATGCTTGCCGTTAATAAAGTATGTCACTCTAAACTCCGCACGTGTGCATTCTCTGAGAAGATCGATGGGGACGACTGGACGTGTTCTGAGGTTTGCAACGGCCTCGTCCCGCAAGAACTCGTTGCTAATAAACCTCACGTCGTCTCCGATACGATCTTGGACGTAGCTGGACCAATCGGACAGCCTGTATATCAGGCCTCGATTGGCAAGAGTTTCCGTCAGGCAGGTGTTTACGTCTTCAAAGACGCGCAACCTCCCCATTTTGTCGTCGACGCTGAAGCGAACGGTTTGGGCGTCGATGTTGACCACCTGCTCCAGACGTAGCGCACAGTCCCCATTCTTCAGCCATGTAGCCAAGGCTTCCAAACGCCTGGCGTGTTGTCGCGCTTTCTTGCCCCATACATCAATGTGTTTCTGGCCGGCGCCAAAGTGACGAAACATGAGGCTCATGGCCAGAAACGACGCGCCCTGGGGACGCGCGACTTTTGCCAGGCTGTTGTAACCTTGGACAAATTGGATTTCGGCGGCGCCGGGAAGTGACGCGTGTCGAACAAAGTAGCCGTACTCGGCTAGAAACCCGACACGGTAGCGCTCCAATTTGCCGCGGTATTTGATCACTTCCCGGGGACGGAATAGGTCGGACAGACCGCCGCCCTCAAGGCGGATCAACAGGTACGCACCGTCCGGCGACGTTAATTCGTCGGCAACGTGAACCTTTATTATGTCCACGTGCGGATGCGCGCTGTCCGCCATTCCGTCCAGGATCCTCCTTCCGTTTTCACGCTCGGTTCGGAGCCCGTGGCGACAGGTGTAAAATCGAATTACTTGCATGCCACAAGCTTTGACGTTCTGTCCCTCTGACAGCAGATCCGCCATCCGGAGGGATAGAAGACGCCATTCCGATTGGGAGACGATATAGTCTCCCTCGAGCGTGAAATCGTTGAGCGGCAACCCGGACTTGGCGGTCCGGGTGTCGCTCGTCATGCGCTTGGCCGCACACACGACGATTAGCCGCAGGAATTGGTCCCTGCATACAACAGGGCTTCCATCCACGTCACGGGTGCTCTGTTGTGGCACGCCTCGGAGGATCGGTGCCCATGGGTGTCTTTGGAACACTACCCAAAGGCGTTCTTCGCCGAAGTCCCCAAGAGCAAACTCAAGCCACGACGACTTGGGGTCGACGTGGTCATGAGTCGCTCTATACATGGGTCTTCTTTGCGGTCAGCGCTTGTTTAACCGCTCGGTCAATTTTTTATTGCGACATTCCCTCACCGGCGACGGGTCGAGAGATAGCCGCATGCCGCCGCTGTATTGCGCGAAAGGGGCCGGGCTTCGCGCGCATACCAACACCGAATCTGCGTCTCTTTTTATTATTGTACCCTCTAAATTGGGGGCTACAATGGTGGGACGTAGATTCCGCAAAATGGGGTCGCCTTGCGTGTTGGCCGTCCACTTGTTGTCTTCCTCCTCGCTGACGTTGTTGTCGTCGTGCTCGTCATCCGTCGTTGGCGTGGCGATGTCAATATCGTCGTTGTCGTCACCGGCGCGGTCGCCTTGCTGGTCGTCGTCATCGTCGCTGCTGCTGACACCATCGCCAAATAATTTCTTTAAAATACGTTGCACCTGGATGTCAATTTCATCGGTCGTTGTATCCGGGAGAGAGCTGCCGGTGTCGCCGTTGTCATCGGCGGTGCGGTCGGTGGTGTCGTCGGCGATGATAGTAGTGCTGACGACCGGGACGGTACTGCGGCCGTCCTGCTCGTCATCGTCGCTGCTGTCGACGACATCATTGTTGTTGTTGTCGTCGTCGTCGTCGTCGTCGTCGTCGTCACCGGCGTGGTCGGTAGTGTCGTCGGTGGTGACGGTGACCGGGACGGTGTTGCGGTCGTCCTCTTGCAGCTCGTCGTCACTGCTGTCGCTGGTGATAACGACAGCATCAGCGGCGCGGTCGGTGGTGTCGGTGGTGCTGGTGACCGGGACGGTGGTTTGGTCGTCGTCTTGCAGCTCGTCGTCACTGCTGTCGCTGCTGATAACGACAGCATCGGCGGCGCGGTCGGTGGTGTCGGTGGTGGTGGTGACCGGGACGGTGCTTTGTTCGTCGTCTTGCAGCTCGTCGTCACTGCTGTCGCTGCTGATAACGGCGCCAAATAATTTGTCAACAATACGTCGAACATTGGGCGGCAAAACGTCCTTGTCGGATGTTGTGGCCGGTACGGCGCTGCCAATGTTGACGACGCCCGTCTCGTCGCTGTCACTAATGACAATGACGTCATCGTGGTTTACGTCGTCATCGTCACTGATGACAATGGCCCCGTCCATGTTGTTGTCGTCGTCGTTGTCGCCATGCCTTTCGGCAACGGTCGGCGGCGGAGATGGCAACCACCATTCTTTCGAGGCCTGGGTGTTGTTGGCCACAACATCAGCGACAGGACTGTACGATGGATCACTAGTCGTGTCGTCGCTGTCGCTGATGCGGTGCTGCAATGTGTTTTGCACCGCAGAGGAAGCATGCAGCTCGCTTTCCTCTGGCTCGTCCTCCATCGCCTCAAGGCCGAACTTTTCGGCAACGATCGGCGGCGGGGATGGTAACCACCAATCTTGCGAGGCCTGGGTGTTGTTGGCCGCTGCATCAGCGACAGGACTGTACGATGGATCACTAGTCGTGTCGTCGCTGTCGCTGATGCGGTGCTGCAGTGTGTCTTGCGCCGCAGAGGAAGCGTGCAGCTCGCTTTCCTCTGGCTCGTCCTCCATCGCCTCAAGGCCGAACCTTTCGGCAACGGTCGACGGCGGTGATGGCATCCACCATTCTAAGGCCTGGATGTTGTTGGCCTCTGCATCAGCGACAGGACTGTACGAGGGACCACTAGTCGTGTCGTCGCTGTCGCTGCTGCGGTGCTGCGGTGTGTTTTCCTCAGAGGAAGCGGGCAGCTCGCTGTTCTGTCGTCACTCCGTAAAATTTCAAGTAATATTCAAGTAATCTATCCATTTGTTTTGATCCCACTATCCCGCTGCGGCTAGTCCGGCTGTATCCCACCGACCGGCCCTTGTAAGAGAAACCGGCCGGTGCCTCGGGTCTACCCGAGGAGCCAGACTGAGGGGCCCCTGGAAAACTCAACAGGGGCACTGGGCTCCAGCCCCTTACTCACCCACGGGAGAAGAGCATCAAGGCTCGGCCTTCCATGGGCTTTCATGGGTCCCCCGCCTCTGACCTCGGGGGCACCGCAACGGGCGCAGCCACGCGGGGGGCCCCACGGACGGTTGGGGCGAAGGAGGTCGCACCCCCTCCAACGCCTTACCCGCCGTGGCGACCAGCAGTACCGTGTTCAGCCGCCAGCCGAGGTGACCTCCGCACCGGCGGCTGTTCTCCGACCCCAGTGGCCGTGTTTGGAAGGGATGCGATCCCCGACCACCGGAGTTGCACACCTTGTGGATTTATTTCAAGGGCCACTACCCTCTAGGTACGCTCTTGGTACGGTCCTTACTCCTTGGGCCTTACCGGCATGGTAGGACCTGCCGGAGATCCCGCGGGTCTTGCGAGGATCTCCGCCGGCATTGCCCCGAGGGATCACGAGGATCCAAGCTCCCCCACCAGCGACAAGGTGGCGTAACATGGGGGAGAAATACTTTCGTTGCTAACACAAGGAAGTACTCGTTACTTTTGTAGTCGCGTACGTGTTGGACTCGGCGAGCGGTTGCAGAGAAGAATAAGTAAAAATTTAGAGAGGAGGTAGATGTACGTACGCGTGGTAAGATGTAAGATTTAGCGGGCGAAACACATGCGTCTTTATTGTACAATTCAAGTTCTTTATTTCTAGGTACCACACCTAGGGAGGAGTAGGAGGCGGCATCTATGGACGTATTTATTCTCCAACGATATTGCTTTCTTATTTAATAAACACCTGACGACGACAACAAACAACCATACACACTTTGCGATACAGTGTTGTCTAACAAGACATTTTTATTTATGTATATGTGTTAATAAAGATAGATAATGTTACAATATGTGTTGTGTCGCGTACATGTTACAATATTGCTCTTTAATTCCAAAAAGACAAGGACGACAAGAAAGAACGACATACACTGCAATACAGTGTTGTGTAACAAGATATCGTTACTCATGCATACATATATCTGATTAAAGATAGGTACGGTTAGTTTATTATTATCAGCAGGCGATACACACATATGCGTCGGTATTAAACAATTTTTCTTCTTAATTTTTTGGCACTACAGAAGTAGTAGGAGGCGCCATCTGTGGACGTATTTTTTTCACAACGATATTGTTCTTTATTTAATTTAGCATCTGACGACGACAAGTAACAACCATATACATACTATATGCAGCGGACAAGGCACACATATGCATCGTTGTTGTACAAATGACGTTCCTTATTTTCAGGTTACACACAGGAGGAGGATAAATCTATGGACGTATTTATTTTACGATATTGCTGCGTTATGTAATAAACATTCGACGACGACAAGCAACAGCCATACACTTTGCGATACAGATTGTTGTCTAACAAGGTATCTTTATTTACCTATTGATTGATAATTAAACGGTCAGTTAATGATTAGCGGGTAAGACACGCACGTATGCGTCGTTATTGTAAAACTTTTGTATTTTATTTTAGTTACCACACGGGAAGACTAGGAGGCGGCATCTATGGACATATTTTTTTCCAACGATATTGCTCTCTTATTTAATAAGCACCTTACGACGAAAAAAAACAACCATATACATACTTTTTTCAGCGGACAAGACACACATATGCATCGTTATTGCGCAAATTATGTTTCTTATTTTCTGGGTCCAAACAGGAGGACAATAAATGTATGGACGTATTAATCGTACGATTTTGCTGTTTTATTTAATAAACATGTAACGACGACAGCAACAACCATACATTTTGCGATACAGATTGTTCAGTCTAGCAAGACATGTTCATTTATGTATACATGTGATTAAAGATAAGTACGGTTAGTTTATTATCAGCGGCGAGGCACACAGGCGCAGTTATTCTATAATTTTTGTGTTTTACTTCCAGGTACCATACGAGACAAGTAGGAGGCGGCTTGTACGGACGTATTTATTTTACAACGGTATTGTTTTTTATTTAATAAACACTTCACGACGACAAGCAATAACAGCACACACTTTCAGATACTGATTGTTGTCTAACAAGATATCTATATTCATGTATATATAGGCAATTAAACGGTTATTTAATTATCAGCGGGCGAAACACATACACATATGCGTTGTTATTGTACAATTTCATTTTCAGATACCACACAGGAAGAAAATGACTGGACTTATTGGTTTTTCAACGGTATTGTTTTTTATTTAAAAAAAAATCTTACGACGACAAAAAACAACCACACACTTTGCGATACAGATTGTTGTCTAACAAGACACCTTATTCATGTATATATATTAAGTGATGAAAGGTAAATACGGTTAGTCAACAATCAGCGGGCGAGACACACATATGCATTGTAATTGTACAATTTTTGTTTTTCATTTCCAGGTACCATATGGGAGGACTAGGAGGCGGCATTACGTTTGTATTTTACAATGGTAGTGCTATTTTATTTAATAAATACCTGACAACAAGCAACCATACACTTTGCGATACAGATTCTTCAGTGTAGCAAGACATTTTTATTTATGTATACAGGGTGTACTACAACTCGAGACCGAAATTTTACTGACATATTCCTGACTTAAAAATAAGACAAAAATCCTAATACGAAAATGTCGAGAATATAATACTTTTCAAATAAGAAGCATTTACAGTAGACGAATCAGATAGTCCGAAGTTCGCGCGCTCAGGGACGATACATCGCACAGTCATAGTGGATGTTCTTGCGCTCATCATAATGAAAATTATGTTTATACGAACGCGAAATTTCTTGAGAAATAGTACAATTTCTATTGATAAATTGCATTTATACGCCATACTACGAGATTTATGCAGGCACGCTGTTTTGCTACTTATTAATAAGATTTTTTTAATTTAGAAAAAGATTAACAATTGATTTAAACTGGAGTAGATAGTTTTTCGGAACCATTTCTATTATGTCATAACATAATAAAAATTAATTAAAATTATGTCGACATAAAATTAATTCAAAATACAAAAATCTTATTAATAAATAGCAAAACGGCGAGCCATACACAGAGAAAGATACAGCCTGATGTGGAATTTCTTTTATGTCGTCATAATTTTAATTCATATTTTTGTCATGACATAATATTAATGTATTTTTGTTATGTCGAAACATAATAATAATTGCAGGAATAAAAATTATGTAAGCTGTCATAATAATTCAATGAATGAAAATTATGCTACAACATAATAAAAATTTCGGTGAATAAAAATTATGCCATGACATAATGAAAATTAAAAATTAGAATTACGTGTTTTTCTGCTATTTTAATCTTAGATTTTATATTAAATTTTATATTAAAAGAAATTTTTATTATGTTAAGACATAATATTTATTGAGAATTTTCATTATGTACATAATTTTAATTCTTGAATTTTTATTATGTCTGAGCGGGGGGGGTCTTAACGCTATCCCCGGGGGGCGAGATTTTCTATACTCGAAGGACCAGAGGGGGGGGGGGGTAATTATAATTCCCCTCACGACTAATTGGCAAAACAAAATGCGCATGCAACGAAAGCGAGAAGCGACTCACCGTTTAAGTGCCCGTCGTCTCCCGGTAGGCTCCGCCGATTCTCGTCCTGTCCCCCGCTCCGTCCTCTGGTGGTCAGATTCCGCCGGTCCAGCGTGCAGGCGGATGCAGCAGGATCCGCGGGGCGGCAAGCAGGCACAAAAGGCAGGCACAAAGCAGGCAAAAGTGCAAGCAGGCGAGGCAGACGAAAGATCGGTCCCCAAGAGTGGGGGGAAGATCGCGGTCGGACGTCCGAAACTTCGTGCGGTTTTACGATGAGAGTTTGACGATGAGTGAGTGCTCGCGGTCCTGAAACGTGCCGCGAGCGAGTACTTGCTCCCCTTTTTGGGGGTAATCGCTGCCGTCGGTGGATCAACGATGGCAGCACCAATTGGTGAGTCGCATGATTCAAAATTGTCCCGATCACGATTCACCGACGTCACGCGAACATTAACAATTGGCAACTAATAATCAAATATGCAATTAACAACAAAATGTGCGCAACTAATAACTAAAATAAACAAAGGCAATTAATCTAAAATAAACAAGACAAATTAATCAGATATATATGGGGCATTCCACGCCAATTCGCGAGGGGTCAAACCTCGACCTTTTTATTTCTGATGGCGGCTTGTTTTTTTAGCAGGTTTTTACGAGTACTATACCCATGTAAGAGCGTTTTTATAATAAATGTAGCGTTTCCGAAATAGAGCCTGCGCAAAATGTGTAATCCATCGGCTCCAAAGATTTTCAATGACTTTTTTCGCCTATTAGACAACGTCTAAGAAAAAAATTCATTGAACATAAAATACGCTATATTGATTATATTTTTTTAAAAAAATTACTCCAGATTTTTATAATAATATTTTTAAACAAATAAAGTAAAAAAACTTTAAAAATTTTAAATATCTCGAAAACCCCATTTTCTATTTTCTTTAAATTTATAGGGAATATTCTGGGGAATATTAGACAAATTTTAAGACCGGTCCGAAGATCGCAGAAAATTTGGGAATTTTTTATGAGTTTTTTTGTGCAGTATTCGACTCACAAAAGTGGTTAAAATCGCGTTTCAAACAATTCTGAATCGATTTAGCTAAACTTTTTTTAATTGATTGACATTACTTATTAACAACCGGTCGACGGTGAAAGACGTTATATATTGCCAGTCACGGTCGATTTAAATTACTTTAATTGTTATTCTATACTGGCGAAAGAAATTTATTATTCTGTTTATTATACACCGTCGACAGAAGAATCGGTGCTCCATCTTATAGTAGTTATTGCGATAAATATTACCACAGCCCCAGTGGTCGAATTGGCACGACACCCGCACGGTATACGAGAGGTTCCAGGTTCAAACCCTGGCTGGGGTAATATTTTTTCGGAATAAAAATTTAAACTATTTAATTTAGAAATTACATCAACTGACCAAAACCCATGGTCGAAATTAATAATGTCTCGACGATTGATCCAAAAAAGTGCAGTGTGAATCCGACAAACCAAGTTAGCTCACAGTTTTTCAATGTTCATATCGGAAAGACGTTATATATTGCCAGTCACGGTCGATTTAAATTACTTTAATTAAAATAATAAATAATCTGTTCTTAAATAAATGTACTTATTGAATTAAATTTCCTCACAAATTTATTATTTTCGCCTTTCTCACTGCTCGGGGGGGAGTTAATGATCCCCGGATTTGCGATTGGCCTGCAATCTACGGCTGGTTCGAAGGACCAGAGGGGGGTGTCGGCCCCTCGCGATTACGAAAATTATGCACAAAGCATGCAGCGAAATAAACGATAGAAAAGGGCGACTCACCGTATCGATGCCCGTTCTCCTGGCCGTATCCTTCGTCCTTCCGCTCGGCCGGGCCTCCGTGGTAGCGGGAGAGCTAGGCAGGCTATCGTGCGTTAGCAGGCAAGGCAGGAAGGAGGCAAGCAAAGTAGCAAGACCAATTTTACCACCGTTAGTAGCGCTGAATGCGCTTCGAGTTCATCCACGGCCAAGGTCGCGGGTACCGGCTTGGCCCTGGATCGAGTCGTAAACCTTATGATATACGCGATTACCCTACTAAGTTTATCTAATGACGAGAATCTACTTAACAATAGCGAGATGACACTGGGTGTCTCGCACGCGACGAGCGTGACGATCCTCTCCTCCTCGCACGGAATATCCTCGTCAAGGGCAGGCTCGGTGCGGGAATCGAAATCTATCAGCCACTCAGGGCCTTCCCACCATATCGAGTTCGCCACGAGTTCGCGAGGGAAAAGTCCACGCGAGCAGTGATCGGCTGGATTGAATTCGGTGGCCACGTGACCCCAGGCCGATACTGCTATCTTCTCCTGTATCCGAGCGACGCGATTCCAAACGAACGTCTTCCATCGGTGCGGGGAGGAGCGGATCCAATAGAGGACAACCTTAGCGTCCGACCAGGCATATTCCTCATCGATGTCTAAATGTCCCCGTAGGACTTGACGAACGTAAGCCAGTAAATTGGCTAGGAGCAACGCGGCGCAGAGCTCTAATCGGGGTAGAGAGATAGCGCGCAGCGGAGCCACCTTCGATTTGGCACAAAGAATCACGACTTTAGTCTCCGAAAGGGTTATAACACGTAGGTACACCACCGCCCCGTATCCCTGTTTGCTCGCGTCGCAGAAACCGTGTAATTCGCGGCGGACTCCGTCACCCGCGGGAAATGTACGAGGAATACGCAGGGAAGCCAGCACGTCGAATTCAGCTTGATAGCGTTCCCATTGTCGGCGAACATCTACCGGTGGTTCGTCGTCCCACTCGAGCTTTAGCGTCCACAATCGCTGTATCAATCGCTTCGCTGTAAAGGTCAGTGGCGCCAAAAATCCCAAGGGGTCGAAAATACGCGCTACCTCCGATAAGATCGTCCGTTTAGTGCATTCTCGAGTCAGAGGGTTTAGCGAAAACCCAAAACTATCCGATTGCGAGTGCCAGCGAAGGCCCAGAACCTTGAGTGCTTGGTCTTTGGGCGTCTCAAACGACAACACCGTCTGACTACGGATTTCCGGGTCGAGTCCCGACAACGCGGCAGGATGGCTGCTCGCCCATTTTCGCAGCTCGAAACCGGCGCTCCAAAATAATTCAAGTAATTGATCGCGAAGCGCGATGGCTCGTTCGACGGTGCGGACGCTGGCCACGACGTCGTCTACGTATAGAGACTCGAGCAGCATAGCGTAGACTAAAGGGTACCTATCCCGATTGTCGCGAGCCAACTTAAGGAGGCAATTAATCGCCAGAAACGGAGAGGCCGTGCTACCGAAAATCACCGTTGTGAGCAAGTAGTCGAGAATGGGGTCCGACTCCGAAAAACGCCAGACGATGCGCTGATAGTTGCGATGTTCCGGGTGCATCCATATTTGTCGGAACATCTGTTTTACGTCCGCGGTGATGGCCACGGGTTCCGCGCGAAATCGGAGTAGGACCGCGTCAATGTTCGGTTGCAGCTTCAGGCCACTGAGGAGCGTATTGTTTAGCGACAGCCCGTTCGGGCACTTCGACGAGGCGTCGAGAACGACTCGAAGTTTGGTAGTGGTGCTATCCAGCTTGTGGACACCGTGGTGTGGGAGATAGTAGACGCGACCGTCGGCGGGGGGTGGCTCGCTCGCTAATTCCATGTGCCCGCTATCAAGGTAATCCTGCATGAATGCATTGTAGCTGTCACGAAGTTCCCGGTTCGCCTTGAATCGGCGCTCGAGTGCGCGCAATCTGTTCACGGCTATCGGCCGAGAATCTACGAAGGTAGGGGGGTCGGACGCGAAAGGGCATTTCACAACGAAGCGACCCGAATGATCGCGAAAGGTGGTTTGGTCGAAATACTCCATGCAACGTCGATCCTCCTCGGAGCAAGGAGTCTGTTCCGGAACCTCCTCTAGCCTCCAGAACTGCCCCACCGCGGCGTCGATCGATTCAATGGTGGTGGTGAAAGAATGCAAAGGTTGCTCATGGAACGACGGCGAGACCGCGCCCATCAATACCCAGCCGAAAGCCGTGTTGAACGCGTCCGGTTCTCCACTTCTGCCGGTGCGCCGCCCGTCGCGCAATACAGACACGAAAGAGTCTGCCCCCAATAGAATGTCGATGGAGTCGGGCGAGTTGTACTCCGGGTCCGCGAGCGGCAGCCCCCGTAGGTGACTCCACGATTTTGAATCGACGCGGCTATGGGGCAACGGCGAGGTAATGCGAGAGAGCACCGTAGCCTCGCCCGGGAAACGAAGGTCGTCCGTATCTCGCGCCCGAACGACGAACGAGGTAAGGCCCTTCGTAGTGGCGGTTTTAGTGTCGTTGACGCCCAACACCGTTGCGCGATGCCTTGTTCGCGCAAAGCCGCCCCGTCTAAGGCATCTCTCGGTGACGAAGTTTGCCTGACTCGCGCTATCGAGTAATAGGCGAACCGGAAACGCGTTCCCATAAGCGTCGAGCGCCTCCGCCCGAACGGTCGATAGTAGGACGACGCTGTTTGAAAGACTCGCCATCGAGACGATCGGTTTCTCGACAGCGCTCACGGACGCCCCGGGTTCGCCAACGACCGGAGCGATCGCCGGGGAAGTCGCGGTAGACGAGACACTAGCCTGCTCGAAATGCAGGAGAGAGTGGTGCTTCGCCTGGCAAGACCGGCAAGTCCAAGAGCTAGGGCAGCTCTTCAGATTATGTCCTGCGCGGAGGCAGTTCAAACAAAGTCCCTGTCCGCGAGCAAGGCTATGTCGGTCTTTGGGCGAGAATTTTAGGAACTCGGGGCACTTAGCCAGTAGATGCTGTCCCCTACATTTGGGGCACGAGGCGTTCTGCGCGACGAGCGAAGTCGCTGACGCGGCCTTCCCCGACTGATTCTGCGCTTTCGGCTTGTTTGACCGCGGCGAAGCGTCCGATACCGACGCGAGGACCGTGCAATATCCCGTTAGAAATTTTGTCAGTTTTTCATACCGGGGCGGTTCCACCGACATGTGGGTCGCCTCGAATTTCTTCCGTAACGTAGGAGTGAGTTTCTCCAACAAATGATTCAGCAGCACAAAATCCCACGCATCCACGGGGTAGCCCATCATCTGCAGGGCGCGCGTGTTCTCGGTGAATACGTCCAACAGAGCGCGAAGCGACTCGGCGGTATCCGCGACCAAGGGTTTGGCGTGTGCAAACGAACGCCAGTAGTGCGTAGCTAATTTACGTTTGTTCTCATAGCGCCCCCGAAGCGCATCGTACGCGATCACGTAATTCTCGGCGGTCAACGGCAGATTCTTCACGACGCCAAGCGCCTCTCCCGGCAACGAAGCTAATAGATATTGGAATTTCTATATATCGGAAATCCCAGCATTCGAGTGAATTGCCGTGTCGAATAACGCGACGAAAGACGGCCATAAGGCGAGATCACCCGCGAATTTAGGGAGACCGATCTTCGGTAATCGGATGGCCGAAGTAGGCGCGGGTTGCGACGGCTGTGGGGCGGCTGCTCGCTCTGCGGCGACTAAGTTTTCATATCGCCCTATTACCGCGAAGCGCATCTTGTCAAAGTCGTCGCGAATCGCGTCCTCGGTCGCGAACTCGTCATCTGTGGCATCTTGTATGATTTTGAGATGAGTTTCCTCAAAATCCGCGACTACTTGGTGCACGGTTGGATAGCGAACGAGAAAATTCGGTCTCTGAGCCGCGTTGTCTATTGCGAGCATCGAGTATTGGTGTATCTCCCTCATACGACGGATACACAATTCGCGCCGCGATCTAGATCCTTTAGGCATGTTGAAGGGTCGATCGGTCGACGAGGTGATATATGTGTACGCACGCAACCGAAAAACCGACGAACGATTTCGAAATCGAAAGGTCGATCAGTCAGGAGGATGGCAGCCGGTCAAAACAAAAACGCACGAAAATATGTCGCGCCTTGGAAAGCCGAGAGCAAACAATTCGAAACAAATAGGCGAAGATACCGCGCCGCTCGACAAGGCCAAAAAAAGGGGGGGGGCGGACGGCTCGAGTTCGAACAAATGATCGAAGACGATGGAATATGTTCAAATATTCGATCGCCCTTGACACTATCGAATTTGCAATGCGGGGTCTGCAACGATTATGCAGAATTTCGTGGCGCCGCGAAAACGAATAATGGCACGTGCGCGTGCCTTTACAATTTTTCGTAATTTGCTTACAACTACTATGCGGATGTCTTCGTCGCAACGTGCCTATGCGACGTGCGAGCGAGAGAGCGATCACGCGGTGTGGTCGTGCTGATGGCGCGCGCGCGAAGGACGAGATCACGCAGGACGCGCGTGCACGCGCCGATCAGTCGACGCGATAATTAATGAGGGCTGCAACGACTATGCAGCGGGCGAAAGCGATGAAAGACAATGGCGCGCGCTCGAAACTATCATCGCTGATATCTTTACCGCGACGTGCCGATGCGACGTGCGAGAGAGATAGCGATCACGCGGTGCGGCGAGCGATCACGTGATGAGGGCGTGCACGCGCCGATTATCTGAATTTATTGATGAGAAATGCAACGAGATGCAGCGAGCAAAAATGATCGAAACAATGGTACGCGCAAACGACAATATCACGCGGATGTCCTCGCCGCGGCGTGCCGATGCGACGTGCGAGCGAGAAGGCGATCACGCTGTGCGAGGGTGCACGCGCCGATTATTTGATATAATGCGCGAAAACGATTAACGTTGATCGGTAGACTCGCGCGAAAGGTCGGCGGAGTTTTCTAAAACGCGAAAATCTAATCCGGCTCGAAGGACCAATGCTCGGGGGGGTGTTAATGATCCCCGGATTTGCGATTGGCCTGCAATCTACGGCTGGTTCGAAGGACCAGAGGGGGGTGTCGGCCCCTCGCGATTACGAAAATTATGCACAAAGCATGCAGCGAAATAAACGATAGAAAAGGGCGACTCACCGTATCGATGCCCGTTCTCCTGGCCGTATCCTTCGTCCTTCCGCTCGGCCGGGCCTCCGTGGTAGCGGGAGAGCTAGGCAGGCTATCGTGCGTTAGCAGGCAAGGCAGGAAGGAGGCAAGCAAAGCAGCAAGCAAGCACGGCACAGGCACTCGAAAGTCAGGCACGAAACTTTATCCGGTTGAAAACTCGAAGCAGGTCGGAATGTGAGTGAGTGCTCCAATCCTTCACGGCTCGCGCTCCTGCGAAGCAAATCGCGCGCGAGTACCAAATTCCAAGAGTGGTTAGGGGGGCCACCCGCGGGCGGGCAGCACGAGTCGGGTGAGTCGCACGAAAATTGGCAATTCGGTCGCGGCCCGCCAACGTTTTGCGCGAGTCTACTGACGCGAGGTAGCCGTTACCGACGGTAACGCGAATAATTCTTTAAACTGTCATTGCAGTATAACGCAACTTATAAACTAACGCACGCTATTTATCTACTAACAAAGTGTATGTACAATATTTACATGTGAGCTCCAACCATTACGTGTCTGCCGAGTTCGTGAAACAAAAGTACCCAGCCGAAAAATGGGGGTAGATTGGGTCAAACCGAGACGAAAAGTCATGTACTATTTTGCAAGATTCGCAATAGTTAACGAATTATTAATTAATACGTCTGAGCAAATGAGTGCATGAGAAGCGGTAGGCCGAACTCGGCAGACACGTAAAATTCCATTTTATGGTATTAAATGGTATTTTACATGTCTGCCGAGTTCGGCCTACCGCTTCTCATGTGCTCATTTGCTCAGACGTATTAATTAATAATTCGTCAACTATTGCGAATCTTGCAAAATGGTACATGACTTTTCGTCTTGGTTTGACCCAATCTACCCCCATTTTTTGGCTGGGTACTTTTGTTTCAAACACCCTGTATAATAGCTTAATAATAATTCGATGAATTATAAGTATGTCTAATAATAATTTCTTTTCCTTGAGTAGCAATTAAATTTGGTAGAATTTTTATGATGATAAATTAAATAGCAAAACGGAGTGCCACAAAGATTTATACTTGCATAAAAACATTTATTTATTTATTACATGTGTTCAAAATGTCCTCCCAATTCTATACAAGGACGTGCCCGTCGAATTAAATTTATTCCAGCATTGTGGATTATTACGGGAATAATAGAAGCACTTGATTGTATAATCCGTCCTTCTAACTCCTCCCGATTGTTTATCGGATTACGATAAACATATTCTTTCATGTACCCCCAGAAAAAAAAGTCCATCGGCATAATTTAGCATAATTTTAATTCATTGAATTATTATGACAGCTTACATAATTTTTATTCCTGCAATTATTATTATGTTTCGACATAACAAAAATACATTAATATTATGTCGACATAAAAATATGAATTAAAATTATGACGACATAAAAGAAATTCCACATCAGGCTGTATCTGTCTCTGTGTATGGCACGCCGTTTTGCTATTTATTAATAAGATTTTTGTATTTTGAATTAATTTTATGTCGACATAATTTTAATTAATTTTTATTATGTTATGACATAATAGATATGGTTCCAAAAAACTATCTACTTTAGTTTAAATCAATTGTTAATTTTTTTTATTAAAAAAATCTTATTAATAAGTAGCAAAACAGCGTGCCATAAATCTCGTAGTATGGCGTATAAATGTAATTTATCAATAGAAATTGTACTATTTCTCAACAAATTTCGCGTTCGTATAAACATAATTTTCATTATGATGAGCGCAAGAGCATCCACTATGACTGTGCGATGTATCGTCCCTGAGCGCGCGAACTTCGGACTGTCTGATTCGTCTACTGTAAATGCTTCTTATTTGAAAAGTATTATATTCTCGACATTTTCGTATTAGGATTTTCGTCTTATTTTTAAGTCAGGAATATGTCAGTAAAATTTTGGTCGCGAGTTGTGGTACACCCTGTATATGTGATTAAAGATACGTACGGTCACTTAATTATTAGCGGGCAAGACACACGCATATGCGTCGTTATTGTGCAATTTTTGTTAATCATTTTTAGATACCACACAGGAGGAAGATGAATCTGTGGACGTATTAATTTTGTGACGGTATTTTTTTTTATTTTAACACCTGACGACGACAAGAAAAACCACACTTTGCGATACAAATTGCTGTCTAACAATACATCTGTATTTATGTACATGTATGTATTTAAAGGTAAGTACGGTTAGTTTATTATCAGCGGGCAAGACACACATATGCGTCGTTATTGTACCATTTTTGTTCTTTATTTCCAGGGACCACAAAGGAGGACTAAAAGGTTGCATCTACGGACGTATCGATTTTACAACGATATTGCTTCTTTATTAAAAATGACACCTGACGATGGCAAGAAACAACCGCACACCGCAATACAGATTGTTGTCTAACAAGACATCTTTATTTATATATACATGATGAAACGGTTAGTTAATTATCAGCGGACGAGACACACTATCTCATCATGTATTTTCCAGTTTCTGTGGACGAGAGCGAGGCTCGACTCGCTCAGGATTTGTGCACAATTTGAACTATATTTTTTGTATAGATTATTTTAGATATTATGACTGAGAATGTTCGACAATGTTCTAAGAGTTCGGTAGTGCGGCCGAATCACGTGAAATCGCGCGTAAACACGGTGACAGGTGGGAGATCACCGAAACTGTAAAATTCCAGACCGCGGTAAGTCGCGGCAGTGTCGCTCTAACAACCGTCGAATAACGATACATCCGCAGTGCTCCGTTTCGAGTTACCGTATCGCGCCGATTATATATTTGTAACGCGGATTATATCCAAGATATCTGTAAGAAGGTTCAATCGCTATACTAATATTTATTGACTACATTAGCTTGACAAGTAATAACGCGGAACGTGCGACCGGTGTGCGCATTGCGCTCGACGCTGTACCTGATCTGTAAATAAATTGATTGTTGTAATAAAGATCTATATAAACCAGCAAATTTTGCAACGTACATGACAAAGAGTACAACATTGGTCCTTCGAGCCGGATCAGGTGCGCGTATCGGGTCGGGTTGGCGCGGTTTGCTATCGGCGAGTGGTCGCCGGCCGGAGTGCGTGCGTTCGCGCGGACTACTGGGTGTCGTTGCAATTAACGAGTGCCAGTTTCGATACGTTAACAATTAGACAATCAGACAATTCAAGAGATTTCAAGAACATTCAATTCGCAACCGTTGGCAGTGTTACTCGACACAGGTGCGCGGTCGACCTTGCGGAGCTCTTGTTGTCGGCGTGATATCTGAGTGTTCGTTCTCCCGTATTGCTCTCTCTGTGCTTTGTCGGGCCAGAAGGAAAACCTTAGGTAAAGGTCGTTGGCGCGAGTAATAGCGAAAATGAGTATCGAGACTCTTCGCAGGCAAAGAAGCTCATTAAAGGGAAAATTGACGACCATAAGATATTTCATCGCTAAAGCCGACAAGAATGTGGAGAGCGTGAATCCAGGAGAGATCACGGCGCGTCTTCAAGCAGTGGAAGACATTTATTTGAAGTTTTAAACCGTAGCGCAAAACCTCATATTACTAGTGCCGGAGGAAGAGTACGATCAGAAGGATGCAGTGGAGGAGAGCGAATTCGATGAACGATGTTTTTCGACAAAGGCAGACTTACTACAATTAGCAGAGCGGATCAAGCCGCCGTCTGCGGGTCCGTCGTCGGCGAGCGTGGGGAGTGCGATTGGCGATGCGGCTGTGATGCAAGTTTTGGAGCAACAGACAATTTTAATTCAAAGATTAGCGGAGCGGCCGGTTGAGAGCGGCAACAATGGAGCGCTGGAGCGCATAGTAGAACAACAGAATCAATTACTGGAACGATTGAGCACACGGTCAAACATGTCCGTACGAGAAGCTCAAGTAAAACTGCCAATGATCAAGCTGCCGTCCTTTGACGGAAATATGGAGGAGTGGAAGCGATACTCGGATACGTTTAAGACGTTGATACATGACAGCGACTTAACGAATGTGCAAAAACATCAGTACTTAGTTGGTTCGTTGAGCGGTCAAGCGGCTAAGATAATCGAATCGATTGATATTTCGGAGGTCAATTACGCCATCGCTTGGGACTTACTAAAGAAGCGATACGATGATGAGCGAGGTATTCGCAAGCGACATATTCAATGTCTATTCGAGTTGCCGCGGGTACATCGAGAATCCGCTGGCGAACTCCAAGAATTGTTGGATCACGTTCAGAAACATTTACAAGTTCTGCAATCGATGAAGCTTCCCACAGAATCGTGGGGGGAATTAATAATATACCTAGTCGAAAGGAATTTGGACAGCAGCACCAGGAGGCGTTGGGAAGAACATGTCGAACAATTGGAGGATATAACAACAAGCACGATGATGGATTTTCTGCAACGTCGATGTCAGGTCTTGGAGAGAGCCTCCTTAAACGGGGACACGATCATAAATAAGTCAAAATTCGACAGTCATGAGAGGAACGATGGAAATAAACAGCGACATTCGTCTAATTCAAGATCGCAAACCAAAACATCACTGGCAACGACCGTTCAAGGAGGCAGGTGCTATTTCTGTCAGGGACAACATCTCATTTATTTGTGTGATCGGTTTCTGAGTTTGTCTGCCGAGAACAGAGTTCGAGAAGCCAAGCGGTTGAAGCTGTGCATCAATTGTCTTCGAAACGATCATTTCGCGAGGGATTGCAGGTCCGGCTCATGTCGAGAGTGTGGTGAGCGGCACAACACATTGTTCCACGCGGCGAGGTGGGCATCCGGTCCGGCAGCGGATTCAGTGAAGGGCCCAGCGGACCGCTCGAGGGAATCGACCGGGGGCACCGCGCTGTGCTCCGTGATGGACGCTGTGGTGGGATTATCTGCCGGAGATGGCGGAGCATCGGGAGGCTGGTCGGTTCAGCATGCCCGAGGAAGGCACACGCAGGTTTTGATGTCTACGATCATTGTAAATATTCAGTCAAATAATAACTACGGTCAATTACGAGTATTGTTAGACAGCGCAAGCGAAGTCAATTTCATTACATTAGCGGCATGTAACCGGTTGAATATTGAATTGAATAACATATGTGAATCAATAAATGGATTAAATGATATGAGTTGCGCGATAAATTACGGTTGTCAAGTTTCGATGAAATCGCGAACGTCTGAATTCGAGCTGAGCTTATGTTGTCTGGTGGTTCCGAGAATAACAAAGAGTTTGCCATCGTTTTCCATTAATGTATCGAAATTGCATGTTCCGAAAAATTTAAAATTAGCAGATCCATTCTTTTACAACCCCGGTCACATTGACGCGCTTATAGGCGGGGAATTCTTTCTTCGATTGTTAGAAGCCGGTAAGATCGGCGATGACTTGCCGATATTGCAAAATACGAAGTTCGGTTGGGTAGTGTCGGGCCCAGTACCACTACATATTACAGATCGATCGACCAACCGTCAACTTTCGAATAATCATGTATGTTTGCTTACGCAGCAAACATCAATAGACGATATATTACGGAAATTTTGGGAATTGGAGGAATACACAGATCATAATATAAAGTTGTCGAGTGAAGAACAGAGATGCGAGAATCATTTCGTAAACACAACGACTCGAGACGCGTCCGGACGGTTTGTCGTTCCATTACCTTTCCGCGAAAACAAGGTTCAGCTCGGACAATCGAGGGAAATTGCGATGAAGCGCCTGAATTGTTTAGAGCGGAAGTTTCAAAGCGATCCGAAACTATACAAATTATACTCTGAGTTTATGCGCGAATATATCGAGTTAAATCATATGTCTAAAGTAACCGAGGATGTCAAATCTGACGCGTTAAATCCAGTATATTTGCCGCATCACGGTGTTCTTCGCGAGTCGAGCAGGACAACGAAATTGCGAGCAGTATTTGATGCTTCCGCGAAAACAACGTCGGGTGTTTCTTTAAACGACACGTTGATGGTAGGAGCGAATCTACAAGACAATGTAACTAACATAACTGCGCGATTTCGATTGCCTCCTATTGCAATCACTGCTGATTTGCAGAAGATGTATCGTCAGGTTTTAGTACACCCTGATGACCGCGATCATCAACGAATATTGTGGCGTTTTTCTCTGAATGATCCGGTAGACGAGTATCGGTTGAACACTGTTACATACGGTCAAGCGAGCGCCCCGCATTCGGCCATTCGTAGCTTGCAGCAGCTGGCGAGAGACGAGGCTCGCAAGTTTCCTCGGGCGTCGCAGGTTCTGTTGGGAGACACGTATGTCGACGACATTATTACAGGAGCCAATAGTGAGCTCGAAGCGATTGATTTAATTGCGCAATTGAAAAATTTGTTGCGCGAGGGTGGGTTTGAGACTCACAAATGGCGTTCAAATTGTGAGAAGGTTATATCTGAACTGCATGCTGTCGATCGGGTCGAGGAGTCGCCGGTGTTAGCGATTGACGCGAGCGCGACAAAAACATTGGGACTGAATTGGCACCCTAGGTCAGACATGTTTCGGTTTTCAATCGAGCCTATCGCGAGCACAGTCACAACTAAGCGCGAGGTCTTGTCGACAATTTCAAGACTATTTGATCCGCTCGGTTTGATCGGTCCTATTTTAACTCGGGCTAAGTTAATCATGCAAGATACATGGTTGTCGGAGCTGAGCTGGGACGAGCCGTTGACGGAGGACCTTCGCCGGGCGTGGGATGCTTATACGGAGGATTTGCGGGAGGTTAGTACCATCCAGATACCTCGTAGAGTCATTCGAGTCTCCAATGCAGTGCGCTACATTTTGCATGCATTTTGCGACGCTTCGCAAAAGGCTTACGGAGCCTGCATTTATCTGCAGGCGATTGATGCGGATGGCAATTCTAGTTCCGCATTATTATGTTCGAAATCGCGTGTTGCACCGGTTAAGAGCAAGACGATTACGCTGCCCAGACTCGAACTGTGCGGTGCCATTGTGCTCGTCAGATTGGTTCAGAATCTTAGGAAGGCTCTCAGAATAGAGTTCGATGAGGAGCACGCATGGAGTGACTCTGAGATAGTATTGGCATGGATCGCCGGTGATCCATCGCGTCAGAAAATATTCGTGTCGAATCGAACTGCTGAAATTCAGCGTATCCTTCCGTCTAGACATTGGCATCATGTTAACGGGAACGAGAATCCCGCGGATTTGATTTCGAGGGGTACGAGTTTGAAGGTTTTGAGGCAGAGTAAATTTTGGTGGGAGGGCCCCGGTTGGCTGTCGAATCCCGTTGATTGCGGACAACGTAAGCTGAAATCGTCGCGTCTCACCGAAGAAGACGAGAAGATTGTTCGGGCCGAACAAGTTTCGAGTGCGCGAGTTTTCACGAGCGTTGGCGATTCGAATGACGTCAGGGAAGGTTTATTAAATGATTGCTCGTCGTTGTCAAGGATCGAGCGTGTTCTGGCTTGGGTTGTTCGATTTGGGTTTAATGCCAGAAGGAATCGCGATAGTCGTAGGCTCGGGGTTTTGTCGATCGACGAGATTCGCTACGCGACTCAATTATTAATATTAGCGGTGCAACGAGTTCATTTTTCAGATGTTACGTCAAGCTTACTAGCAAAGAGACAAGTTCGGTCTAGTAGCAAATTATTGTCGCTCAATCCCTTTATGGATGAGAGGGGACTTCTCAGGGTGGGCGGCAGGATTCAAAATTCGCAATTATCGTTCGAGAAAAAACATCCGATTATTTTGCCATCCGATAGTAAATTCACGCGATTGCTATTTGAAAGAGAACATCGTAGATTATTGCACATAGGTCCACAGGGATTGCTGTATTCGATTCGGGAAATCTATTGGCCGCTCAAGGGAAAAACTATTGCAAGAAAGGTCACACATGATTGCATAACTTGTTTCCGCAATAAGCCGAACCATTATCGCAAATCATGGGACAGTTACCCGCAGATAGAGTCACACCGACGCGTCCGTTTTTCGTGACCGGCGTAGATTTTGCCGGACCTATTACGACATTAGTAAATCGAGGTCGTGGAAGAAAAACCAACAAATCATACATATCACTGTTTATATGTTTCGCGACGAGAGCCGTTCATCTTGAGGCGGTCAGTGATCTGAGCACAGCGTCCTTCGTGGCTGCTCTTAGACGATTTGTAGGACGTCGAGGTTGTCCACAGCGTATCTATTGTGACAACGCTACTAACTTCGTCGGGTCGAAGAATGAACTTTATGAGATGTATCGCTTGCTCAAGAAAGAGGAGCAAGATATAATAAACGAGTTTGGTATGCCGAATAATGTTGAATGGAAATTTATCCCTCCATCCTCGCCTACATGGGAGGATTATGGGAGGCCGGAATAAAATTGTGTAAATTCCATTTAAAACGCGTTATCGGGGAGAGTCTTCTGACTTTCGAAGAATTGGCCACATTATTGACAAATTGAGGCATGTCTGAATTCGCGTCCGATTTGCCAGCTGCCCTCAACGGCTGCAGACTTACAGCCCCTAACACCGGGACATTTTTTAATAGGCGATTTATTAACAGCTCTTCCAGATATTGACGTGACAGACGTCCCTATAAATCGACTTGATCGCTGGCAGGCAGTTCAGAGAATTGCGCAGAGTTTTTGGAACCGATGGCAGAAGGAATATTTGACCTCGTTGCAGGGTAGAATTAAGTGGACGTCCGAGCGAGATAATTTAGCCATAGACGACGTTGTCTTGATACAAGACAATAATGCGCCACCATTGAGATGGAAACTAGGAAGGGTCATAGAAACCCACGAGGGTACCGACAATAAAGTGCGAGTTGTAACACTTAAAACGGCAAACGGAATTTGTAAACGGAGTATCAATAAATTGTGTAAACTCCCTCTGACCGATGCGTTGCCTGCGCTACCATGTAAGGATTAGTAATTGTTATTAATGGTGGGCGGGATGTATAGATTATTCTAGATATTATGACTGAGAATGTTCGACAATGTTCTAAGAGTTCGGTAGTGCGGCCGAATCACGTGAAATCGCGCGTAAACACGGTGACAGGTGGGAGATCACCGAAACTGTAGAATTCCAGACCGCGGTAAGTCGCGGCAGTGTCGCTCTAACAACCGTCGAATAACGATACATCCGCAGTGCTCCGTTTCGAGTTACCGTATCGCGCCGATTATATATTTGTAACGCGGATTATATTCAAGATATCTGTAAGAAGGTTCAATCGCTATACTAATATTTATTGACTACATTAACTTGACAAGTAATAACGCGGAACGTGCGACCGGTGTGCGCATTGCGCTCGACGCTGTACCTGATCTGTAAATAAATTGATTGTTGTAATAAAGATCTATATAAACCAGCAAATTTTGCAACGTACATGACAAAGAGTACAACATTTTTATTACATTAAAGTGGAAAGGCCAACAACACAGAGACACGCTCGACAAGTGTTGATGATATCAATATAACATTGATTAAATTTCGACGAGTTTATATGTGTGTTTGTTTCATGTTACATAAGTCTGGAGGATAGATGTGTCTCATGACGAGCTTGTCAATTTTCCACACGTTGCGCGTTTATTATTAATGTTAGTGTAGAATGTACAGCTTGTTATAAGTGTTTTAATTACTTGGAATAGTACCACAGGAAAGGAAAATAATAAATATGACGTATCAATAATACGTTTATTGACGACTAGCTGGTTACCCGGGCTTCGCCCCGGAGGACCTCTCGCCCCATTGTAGACATCAGTTAGTACATAGACAACAGAGGAAATGAACAATACGATGAAGAAATTTAAATCTGAAGCAATAGAATTGGAGCAAAAGTACGAACAAGCACTAACATAATTTTAATTCATTTTTATATTATGTCATGAGATAATATTGTTCATTACAATCAAACGAAAGTTTATTGGAGTCTAAATCGATTTCAGCCGTTGCGTCTAAGAATGCGGTAATCCGAGTGTCAAAGTTATATTTGACGATGTATGAACGAAGGAAAGTTATTTAAAGCAGCGAATCGTTTGTATATTGAACAGTCTTTTTATTATAGCAGAGAATGTGCTGTACAGATATTGAGCGTCAAAGTTAACGAAACAGAAATAATTTGTTAAAGCAGAGAATAGTTGGTATATGAAAAGTACATATTTAAATGTACGATGAATAGTTGTTATATAAATATGTACTTTTTATATACCAACTATTCTTTGCTTTAACAAATTATTTCTGCTTTGTTAACTTCGACGCTTAATATCTGTAGCAGAAATAATTTGCTAAAGCAGAGAATAGTTGGTATATGAAAAGTATGCTTTGTAAGTTAAAGCGAGGTCCACTCTGTACAGGGTTGGGAGGGGGGATGCGAAGGGGGCCGCAGTGGCGAACACAGCAAACGGAGAACGACGTTTCTTAATTGTAAATTTTCAGCTTCGAGTTTTGCATCGCAATATCTCCGCTTGTAGGGCACGTAGCGGAAACATAAAAACACTTTAATTATACGAATTTAGTCCAAGCTATCCATTAAGCCTAGTTGGAACTTAATCCGTTCGCTAGTTATCGAGATCTCAAAATCTCGGGTACTCGCAACTCGTTGCGTCGCGTTAATAGAGCCACGGCGGTCTCGCTTTGCGCGTACTTGGCGCGAGGTACTACTGTGTCTCTTGATTACTTTGATTTTTTCAAGGTAAAGATATTACTTGGATTCTTTCAAGGCAGATTATCAACAAAAATTATAATTTTGAACAATAAGCAAAACTCGTTCGTAATTACCCTAGCTACGATTCGGCACTGCACCGCGTGCGGCGGGTAACTCCGAATGGCAAAGATTTGCTTTTTGTTTAAAATTGTTCATGTTGAAAATTTATAAATATTATTGTAATTTAAAGCCAAATAACTGGAATATTACTTGAAATAGACTTCTATAATTGATAAATAATTGTCAGCTTTATTTAACTTTTCCCTTAGATGTTCGCAATTCTTCCATTCTCCCATACCCTTAAAACTATTTTCGTTAATAAATTTATTGTGGAATAAGTGGGTATTTGTAAGCAATAACCAAGTCAATATCTCATCGGGTCTAAGAGATATTGAAAAATCCGTAAAAATATATTTTACCCATTTTTACCCCCTTAAGGGTCGAATTTTTAAAAATCCCTTCTTAGTGGGAGCTTACGTCATAAAAGAAATGTACCTACTCCCCAAATTTCATGTTTCTAGGTTCAGGGGTTGGGCTGGGCGTTGATGAGTCAGTTTACGGTAATTAAATACCGTAGCAAAGTACATAATTTAGCAAAATTTTTGTTTTTTTACGTTTGCTAAAGACATTACGTTTGTCTTAGACGGTAAAAGGTATAATGTTTATAAGAGAGGCAACAACATATGGCTGTAAAAGACACCATGTCTGTAAGAGACACTATGGCCGGTATTCATAGTTGGATCTTATATTTAAGACCGTCTTAAGTACAATCTTAAGATGTCATGAACCAATCACACATCTGTAAGAGATTCTGTGTCTGTAAGAGACACCATGTCTGTAAAAGTTTCTGTGTCTGTAAGAGACACCATGTCTGTAGAAAATTCAGTGTCTAAAAAACTACCCGCCACACGCGAGGCAATGCCGTAGCTGGGGTAATTACAAACGGGTTTTGCTTATTGTTTAAAATTATAATTCATGTTGAAAATCTATAAATATTAATTACTGTAGTTTAAAGTAACTTTTCGATTTAAAGTAATCAAATAACTGGCGTATCATTTAAAAAATGAAGACTTCTATAGTTGATAAATAATCGTCGGCTTTATTTAACTTTTCTCTTAGATGTTTGCAATTCTTCCACTCTCCCCTACGGCCCTTAAAATTATTTTTGTTAATAAATTTATTGTGGAATACGGAAGCAAATGTTATTTTTTTAAAAATAATTGTTGGGCTGAGTATTACAACCAAAAAAGTACTATTAATTAATTAATTTACAGGAGATGCGAAGGGTTCTATAATTCACCCCTAAATCCAGATTTATCCCTTTAGAGGTTAATTAGGGCAAAATCCTGAAATATGTTTTCGAGCATTTGTATGGGTGACCTTCGTAAGCAAGAACCAAGTCGATATCTCATCGGGCCTAAGAAATATTGACGAATCCGTGAAAATACATTTTACCCCTTCTCACTCCCTTAGGGATTAAACTTTTAAAAGTTCTTAGTTGGTGCTTACGTCATGAGAGGAATACACCTCTCGAATTTCATGTTTCTAGGTTCAAGGGTTTGGGCTGGGCTTAATGAGTGAGTCAGTCAGTGAGTGAATCAGTCAGGAGATTTGTCTTTATATATATAGATTATTAACGAATCTCTGAAAACAAATTTTATCCCCTTTTCACCCCCTTAGGGGTCGAATTTCTAAAAATTCCTTCTTAGTGGGTGCTTACGTCATGAGAGGAATATACTCCCCGAATTTCATGTTTCTAGATTCAGGGGTTTTGGCTGGGCGTTGATGAGTGAGTGAGTGAGTGAGTCAGTGAGTCAGTGAGTTAGTCAGGACATTTGTCTTTATATATATAGATTTATTTAAATTATAATTTTAAACAATAAGCAAAACCCGTTTGTAATTACCTCAGCTACGATTCGGCATTGCTCCGCGTGCGGCGGGTAACTCCGAATGGCAAATAAATATTAATATTAATTATCGTAATTTAAAGCCAAATAACTGGAGTATCATTTAAAATGCAGACTTCTATAATTGTTAAATAATCGTCGGCTTTATTTAACTTTTTTCTTAGATGTTCGAAATTCTTCCGCTCTCCCCTACAACCCTTGAAATTATTTTTGTTAATAAATTTGTTGTGGAATACGAAAGCAAAAGTTATTTTTTTAAAAGTAATTGTTGGGCCGACTATGAGAACCGAAAGAAAAATACATAGGAATTAATTTACAGGAGATACGAAGGATTCTATAATTCACCCCTAAATCCAGATTTATTCCTTTAGAGGTTGATTAGGGCAAAATCCTGAAATATGTTTTTGAGCATTTGTATGGGTGACCTTCGTAAGCAAGAACCAAGTCGATATCTCATCGGGCCTAAGAGATATTGATAAATCCGTGAAAATACATTTTAACCCTTTTCACACCCTTAAGGGCCGAATTTCTAAACATCCCTTCTTAGTGGGTGCTTACGTCATGAGAGGAAAACACCCCTCGAATTTCATGTTTCTAGGTTCAGGGGTTTGGGCTGGGCGTTGATGAGTGAGTGAATGAGTCAGGACATCTGTCTTTATATATATAGATATATGAACTTGGTGCAATTCCAACTACTGGTGCTATGTGTTAAATGTAATGTTAAAATAATTAAGTACCGTTCTTTACGGTCAGTAGAAATATTAAGAATATTACATTATTACACAAAAATTTATAAATTTCTCTGTTAAAAAGTATTACTTTTGTTATCTTATCAGCATGTTAAAATTATTTTCATCTGACATTTTTCTTACAGATGTTTGTTGCGTTTAATTATCACTATCCAAACATTGTAGAAACTATACATTAATATTACATAAATCTGTATGCACATATGACATTTTAACACTCATATATTTCACAGATGTTTAATAATGTTCTTTTTATACTTTTTATTTAAAATATTTAAATATTTGACATATTTATGTTGTTGTATAAGTACCACATAAATATACAACACATAATAAACTTGGTAAAAAAAAGTGCTGGTAGTACTTGTTAAACCTGATATTAAATCAATTATAAATATTTGTATTGTTAGATCAGTACCACATTAATATACAGCACGTAATAAATTTGGTCAAAAACTAAGTGCTGATAGTACTTGTTAAACCTGATATCAAATCAATTTTAAATATTTGTATTGTTACATCAGTACCACATGAATATACAGCACATAATAAACTTGGTCAAGAACTAAGTGCTGGTAGTACTTGTTAAACCTGATATCAAATCAATTTGAAATATTTGTGTTGTTAGATCAGTACCACATGAATATCCCTTAACATGCACATCTCTTTTTTCAATCATAACATACACACCAGGGTCAATTTGACCCTGCAAATTTTTGATTGTTTATAACTCTTAAACAAATGTATATAAAAATATGAAAAAATTCTGGAATATACTAGAGACATTGAAGAAAAGACCTGAATAGTTTAAAGTGATGATTTTATTATTAACTTTGTAAAAAAAATTGTTGAAAAATTCAATTTTTCGAAAAAACAAGATTTCTTTCAAAAACTCATAATTTTTTGAATTTTTAATATTAAGGGCTAATATTGCACACTCATCCTCTTCAGGTATGTTACTTTAAGAAGAAAAATAGTACAAATGTGAATCCTTCAAAAAGTATATTTATTTTGATACTTGAACGTTACATTTTAAGATGCATACACCGTTAACTTTCACACCAGGGTCAACGTGACCCTGCACAGTTAATTATTTATAACTTAAGCAAATGTACATATAAATGTATGAAAAAATTCTGAAATATACTAGAGACATTAAAAAAAGGCCTGAATAGTTTAAAGTGGTATTTTTTATTATTAACATTAAAAAAAAATTATTAAAAAATTCGAATTTTCGAAAAAACAAGTTTTTTTCAGAAAATCATAACTTTCTCTTCAAATACATGAAAAAATAATAAAATATGAATCTTTTAAAAAGTAAAAAGCATTTTATACTCGAACAAAAGTTACATATTGGAGAGACAATCGTAGCATAAGTAGACACGATGTTCGTCGCACATTGGTTTTAAACAGCCAGAGCACTGCATTGCGGTTTTGCGGTCCTTCTCATAAGGGCCCAAAGCGCAACGAGCTCTTTTTTCTGTCTTAGGCCTGTTCTTTAATCGCCCAGTGTCGACTTTATCAATGCCCAAAATGCTTTGAATGCCTCTTCTAAGCTCTGCCCGCAAATATCGCTCTTGGCATCGAGCTTGCAAGTAAGGTTTTATCAAATGCATCACGATGCTTCTTAAACATTTATTTGCCGGCATTTTTGGCTCTTCCCTTGTACTTTGCAATTGTCTGCAAATTAGCAAGATTCTTGCGTTTACTTGCGCTTGATCAAGCATTCCGTAAAAGAATCGCATAGGCCATCTTTGTGTCCTTCTTGTCACCGTATAAGAGTGACACAGCTGGTCGAAACTGTCAGTTCCTCCTTTAGTTCTGTTATAGTGCAAGATTATTTGAGGCTTATTCCGCTCTCCAATGGCTGTTGTTTTAACAAACGACGAAACAAGTAACACTATCTTATGTTTCTTTGGCGTGAAAGAAACAAGTGTCATTTTGTCTGTATGACAAAATTTACTACTCGGAACATTTTTACTTGCAACTTTCATTTCTAGAGGAATTTCGCGTTTGTTTTTGCGAATCGTGCCCGTGTAAGTCAACTTATAAGGCTCATCTAGTAGCTTCTGTATCATTGGAATAGATGAAAACCAATTGTCTGCGGTAACTGTTTTATTGGTGCCGTGAATTGGAGTCGTTACTAGCAAGAAGAAATGCTCGGATGATGACTCATTGGCTGGATGACCAGTTTTTCCTAAGTATGTTATGGCGTGCATCTAGGATAAAAAGGTAAATAGTTACAAAATATTTAAACAAAAATATTATGGCATTTACCAGGTAGAATGTATCAGCGTCATTCAAAGTAACTATTTTCAATCCATATTTATCGGGCTTTGCCTTCATGTACATGCAAAACTTGCATCGCCCTCGGAAACTGAGCAGCTGCTCGTCGACCGTGCACCTGTTACTGGGTTCGTAGTATCTATTGCAATTATCCATAAAGAGATTCCAAATATCTCTTACCGGAGCAAAAAGGTCGTCCCGAGGTCTGCGAGCTTTGATATCGAAACGCAATGTCGATGTTATAAACATGAAGCGTGACCAAGACATCACGCAACGGTAAAACGTTATACCGTTTTCATTTTTCCACAACTCGCAAATCAACGTTATTCGATTTCCATAGCCCTGCATAGTACAGCAGTCCAATATATGCGTTGATCTCTTCTAAATTAGTAGTTCCGTGGTAAGTTTGCAGATTTTCGTTGTTTTCTGTTATATTCGCACGAGTTTCTTCAATTTTAGCATTGGTGCATTCGACAATTTTTTCACGAATGCCTTGATCGAATAGCAAATCCAAAAAATTCCTCGATTGCATTGCAATTTATTGCTTCATTCTTAGGACCAGGTATTGACTCGTTTTGCGGTTGTACACAATCTGTAAAAGAATGAATAAAATTGAAAAATAACGAAATTTATAATAATAAACTCGTACGTGAATAATGACAAATAAATTATTTTATTTTACAACCAAGTTCTTCTAAAAAATAATTTTAGATTTTTTCATTCTTTAGCTTTTCAAATTTCCCGTTTGAAATTTTGCGCACGCTCTATTCTGCCCGACGTGACTCCGGCCTCACGGCAACAATGGTACTAACATATACACATTATATATACGTAGATCCTTTCCTGAAACTCTACCAGGAACTTTCGTACACCATTTGAAGCCATTTTTGCCAAAAAGAGAGGATGCTGGTCTTCCACGTGCGGACAAAGTCGATGAACGCCTACTTCCGACGGCTGTCTTGGAATCATCCTCCATTTCAGATTTGGACCATTCACTTGCAGTATTGCTCTTTTCAGAGACGTCTTCATTTTCAGACAATGATTTATTTTCACTGGATTCATCATCGTCTCGAAGGAGAACGTTCTCGAACACACGCCGTCTGAGATTGTACCCCATGATCTGTCATATAGAAACAATTTTTTTACGTGTATTTGTAGGTTATATTAGGACTTGGAACACATCTACTCACGTTTTACTGCACCTTTCGAAGAAAAAACAAAGTTTCTTTAGGCACTAAAAAAAAGTTGTTATTTAACGGCACCCAACGTAACATTCACACCAGGGTCAGGGTGACCCTACGTGCTCACTAAACAGCTGCTAGACGGACACTGAGCTGCTCGTTCGTTCTACCTAGCGTCTCTACGGATACTTAATACTTAAACTCGAATTATGATTACGCTACTAATACGATTTTTGGCGCGCTACATGTTTTATTTTACAGTTGAAATGTTCAACAGGGTCACTTTGACCCTGGTGTGAATGTTAAGGGATATACAACACATAATAAATTTGGTCAAAAACTAAGTGCTGATAGTACTCCCAGCAAACACAGATGGTTCCTATAATATAACGTAGAAGTAACAACAAAGGTTATGCCTGAGTAATGTATAGATTATATAATACTGTTTTACATTTACAATATAACAAATTATATATCTATTATATTTCTGCGTTATTAACTGGTGACAACATAATAACAGAAATATAACCGTGATGAATAATATGTTTTATTGCAATGTTATGAAACGTTACTTTAATATTATATAATATAATAATATAAATTATTTAATGTTTTATTATAAGTGCCAGGTGCTCTCTGTTCGTGAAAAAATCGTGGAAAATTGAAATTTATAGAAGAAAAATTTGTGCAAAATGCATGTGCGTAATTATATGTGCCTAATGTGATACAAAGGTAATTAATTGTACATTTTTTAAATTTTATCTATGGTTGCTTAATTTCCGCTTCCGCTAGTGCCATCGTGCCACGATCGCGATATACATTTAGAAGACCGCGCCCGTCCGTGGGAGATCGTGAATCGCGTTCGCGGGTGTCAGGTGTCTCGTGCGCGCAGCGGCCCGTCGCTCGTGAAAGGACGCGACGCCGGCGAGAGACGGTCAAGGACGTGGTAAAGCGCGTCGCATCGTGCCGCGAGTCGCAACGGCCCGTCATTACGGCCAATCCAGGCCAATCACTTTAGTTATTTCGCCGCTGTGTCAAGTCGCCTGCCCTGCCTCGTCATCATGTACAGAGCGACCCGAGCGTCGTCCCACCGCGTGGGAAACCTCGCCGTCGGCGGCCGCGAGAGGTAAGAATGCACCGCGACGTTCTCGCTTGAACAATAGGCGCGGTCGCTCTATCTCTCATTGCGTGTACCTAACCTCGAAAGAACTTGCGTTAATATCATTGAAATATCGGTTTTTCTTTACAGTTTTAGAACAATGTCGATCACTCAGGATCGTCCGGAATTATACAAAGAAGTCAAGCTGTATAAAAACGCCCGGGAGAGGGAGAAGCACGATGATATGTATGCTGTGGTAAATGCATTGCAACATTTGGAAAAGGCTTATGCTGGGTCTACATAGAGGTTGTAAGATGTAAGCAGTAACCCAGCAAACACGGGTATATTAATATTATAATATCTTGATAAAACGAAATGTAACAGAAAATATATCACGATTGTCTCAGTTATATACACGTTAGTGGTAATTTCTACCCTTTGTGCATTGCCGTAATATAACTTCATGTAAAGCATACATAACGTGTAATATACTCTTCGACGATGTTACCAAATGGTTATATAACAACAATTGCATTGTTACACACTCGTTAGCAAATGTAAATATCATAATTAATATCAAATTGCGTGTTTTAAATTAATTTCAAAGCAAAACTAATAAAATTTATTGATTAGTTTTGCATGTAATTAATGACAGAATTTGATATTTATACAAATATTAAATTCTGTAATTAATTACATGCAAAACTAATCAATAAATTTATTTAGTTTTGCTTGAAATTAATTTAAAACACGCAATTTGATATTTATGATATTCACATTTGGCAACAAGTATGTAACAATTGAAATTATTAGATATTGCTCTAAATTAAATATAAACAACAGTAATTATATATATATGAGGCTTTCATATCTTATATTATTATATATATATATATATATATGTATTATGCAAATTTTATGAAACAGATATAATTATTAATAATAAAATAGAGTTACATATTTTGTTGCAAAAGTAATTCTTTTTTCAATCAAAATGAGGTTTCTTAACTTATTTATACATATATATACGTACGTACATACAATATGAGTGTATATATGTGTTTGGGGTGTGTGTAATACAATATATTTACGTACATATATTATATTATTAATATCACCTGCAACCAGAATTGCAATAAAAGACGCGGTCATACATCTTACTTATAGACTAACAATAAGTGTACACTTCTTTTCTACGTATAAAACTAACATGAAAAAAAGTAAAATCTGACAATGTTCGAGCAAAAACTAAAAATAACAATTAAGATACATGTACATATACATATGTTGTACAATGTATTTACATACATATTAATAGCACCCGCAACAATCTATAAAGTTCAGTCTGTAGTATTATCACAACTATATGTAGAACAAATATAGATAACCTGACTTAAAACTCTGAATTGCGATAAAAGACGCAGGGCAATACTCTTTCTTATAGACTAAGTTGTACACTTCTTTTTCTACGTACAAAACTAACATAAAAAAAAATAAAATGTGACAATGTTCGAGCAAAAACTAAAAATGACAATTAATTAAATACATGTACATATCACCTGCAACAATCTATGAGTTACAGTCTCTAGGATTATCACAACTATGCAGAAGAACAAATATAGATTAACCTGACTTAAAACTCTGAATTGCGATAAAAGACGCAGGCATACATCTTTCTTATAGACTAACAATAAGTTGTACACTTTTATTTCCTCCAGAGGTTTACCGCTGTTATGCAATTTCTTCTTTATCTTTTGCATGTAATTTTCAATCTTAAAGCAACATAAATTATCTAATAAAACAAAATTTTTACATCCTTTACAAGATGAACAAGATTGTGAACATTATGAGATTATATTCATCACCATAAATACTTCCAAAGTTGGAAACAAACCACAATAACAGTGAATCTGCATAAGCGTTAAATTTGAAATACAATTGCGGATCAATTATATTCCTATAGCAACACAAAGACAAACGAAGTGAGTATATAGGCAGTCGAAGATAATATTGGTTTCATTACGACAATTCCAGTGTACAATAAAAATTGCCGAAATTCCGTGGCCTTCCACCTGTCTACGTCACGTAAATCTCTGGGTTTCCTTGCAAATTCCGATAGTATACATGCCTTGATTGCGAGTAAATAATCTGAAATAATAATATTAATAATATAATAATATTAATTGTCTGACTTGAGTGTCTGATAATTCATCAGAAGCAGACATATTATGAAGAGTCTGCAACCACTCTGAAACTTTCTCTTTACCATCAAAGTCACTGGGTAGTATACTGAGGCGATTCATGGTGTCCATGAAATCTCTTAGATCCGGGTGCAGTTGATCCATGGCTTTGATTTCCAGTCGTAATTTATCCATGAGTGTGATAAACAGCGAAACAATGTCGGCAATGCATTTAGAAGTATTGACCTTGTCGTCTTTTATCGTGATTGGCCTGTCCTCCTTGATTCTCTCGAGGGCAGCGGGACAATCTAAGCGGAATGCTCTGGAGAAGGTATCAATTGTTGGGAATTGATCGCTTTGTACCTATAACAAGAAAATGGAGTTTATATATTCTCCGTTAAATATACTTGAGTTTATATACTATTCTTCATTAAATATACTCGATAAATATAAAAATAACGTATATAAAGGACTCATTAATTCTTAATTTATGCACTAAACGCTCACCTGTTTAAACGCAGCTCTATATTGCAATAACAGTTTGCTACACGCTTCCATGTATTCCTTTGGCGTAACGCAGACCCTGATGTAATGCTGGGTCTACATAGAGGTTGTAAGATGTAAGCAGTAAGCTATTGATCAACCACAGTCGATTATTTTTGAATTGTAAAAATCCCATTAGTCAATAGCTTACTGCTTACATCTTACAACCTCTATGTAGACCCAGCATAAGCCTTTTCCAAATGTTGCAATCCATTTACCACAGCATACATATCATCGTGCTTCTTCCTCTCCCGGGCGTTTTTATACAGCTTGACTTCTTTGTATAATTCCGGACGATCCTGAGTGATCGACATTGTTCTAAAACTGTAAAGAAAAACCGATATTTCAATGATACTAACGCAAGTTCTTTCGAGGTTAGGTACACGCAATGAGAGATAGAGCGACCGCGCCTATTGTTCAAGCGAGAACGTCGCGGTGCATCCTTACCTCTCGCGGCGCCGACGGCGAGGTTTCCCACGCGGTGGGACAACGCTCGGGTCGCTCTGTACATGATGACGAGGCAGGGCGGCGCGACGACACAGCAGCGGAATAACTGAAGTGATTGACCTGGATTGGCCGTAATGACGGGCCGTTGCGACTCGCGGCACGATGCGACGCGCTTTACCACGTCCTTGACCGTCTCTCGCCGGCGTCGCGTCCTTTCACGAGCGACGGGCCGCTGCGCGCACAGACAGACCTGACACCCGCGAACGCGATTCACGATCTCCCACGGACGGGCGCGGTCTTCTAAATGTATATCGCGATCGTGGCACGATGGCACTAGCGGAAGCGGAAATTAAGCAACCATAGATAAAATTTAAAAAATGTACAATTAATTACCTTTGTATCACATTAGGCACATATAATTACGCACATGCATTTTGCACAAATGTCTCTTCTATAAATTTCAATTTTCCATGATTTTTTCACGAACAGAGCTAGTAGCACTACTGGCACTAATAAATAAATTTAATTAATATTATTATATTATATAATATTAAAGTAACGTTTCATAACATTGTAATAAAACATATTATTCATAACGGTTATATTTCTGTTATTATGTTGTCACCAGTTAATAACGCAGAAATATAATAGATATATAATTCGTTATATTGTAAATGTAAAACAGTATTATATAATCTATACATTACTCAGGCATAACCTTTGTTGTTACTTCTACGTTATATATACGAACCGTCTGTGTTTGCTGGGAAGCTATTGACTAATGGGATTTTTACAATTCAAAAATAATCGACTGTGGTTGGTCAATAGCTTACTGCTTACATCTTACAACCTCTATGTAGACCCAGCATTACATCATGGTCTGCGTTACGCCAAAGGAATACACGGAAGCGTGTAGCAAACTGTTATTGCAATATAGAGCTGCGTTTAAACAGGTGAGCGTTCAGTGCATAAATTAAGAATAATGAGTCCCTTTATATACGTTATTTTTACATTTATCGAGTATATTTAATGAAGAATAGTATATTTAACGGAGAATATATAAACTCCATTTTCTTGTTATAGGTACAAAGCGATCAATTCCCAACAATTGATACCTTCTCCAGAGCATTCCGCTTAGATTGTCCCGCTGCCCTCGAGAGAATCAAGGAGGACAGGCCAATCACGATAAAAGACGACAAGGGACAAACTTCTAAATGCATTGCC